>JAUEJL010126717.1:0-11514 GCA_032274825.1 Drosophyllum lusitanicum | reverse complement strand
TACCTTCTCAAAAAAAGTATATCATAACCCACATGCTTTTCATTAGATAAAAAGATATTATTTCACCATATTATTAACAAATTTCTATATCTTCTTATCTTCTTATCTTCCTAACATGTCAATTAAGTAATCAAGAATTTCTAAAAAATATATATAAATACTAACTTCATAAATGAAAGTATATCATAACCCACTTTCTTTTTATTTACTAAAAAATTATTATTTCACCATATAATTAATAAATTCTTATATCTACTTAATTATCTTCCTAACATGTCACTTAAGTAATATAGTTAGAAAATAAAACCTTATAATCTTATTTTGTTTCACCAGAGTATTGTCGGAGATCCGCTGGAGGCTCGCCGGAGTATCACCGGAGATGTAAACTAAAAAGAAAACGGAGGTGTTATGTATGAATAATCTAACAAACACTAATATAATATAAAACATTAACCTTTAAAGATCAAAAAGTTACCGGAATTCAAGATTTTGCCAGAAAAGGTGAGAGTTTTCGCCGGAAAAAATGGAGAATTCGCTGGAACTAGGATGGTGTTGACAACCAAAACCAAGATAACAACCACACAAGTGTTAATCGCAAGAATTAGCTTCAAAATCGTGAAAAAATGATGGAAATGGCGTAAGAAAGGTGAAAGAGGTTGAGAGGTGGGTGAAAATGAAAAGGGGGTGAAAAAGATGAAAAGATAAAAGGTTGTCTAAGGATTTAACCCGTCAAGGGTTTAGGCGACGACAAAGTCGCCGACTCGCCGCTGAAAGTGAACAAAACGACAGAAAGCATACTTTCGACACCTTTATTTAAAAAAAACAAAAAACCCTTTTGCGATGACAATGTCATCGCAGAAACTTGTAAACCGACGTCGTTCCGTTCCTTTGTTATTTATTACCATTTAAAGAAAGTAAAAAACATTTAACGACGACACCAAGTCGTCGCGGAAAAGTTGTGAAAATGATTTGGCGGGTCATCTATCGCGTAAAATATATTTTACTGTTGGAAAAAGATTAAAAAAATGAAAAGTACTTTTCGCGAGAACATTGTCCTCGCTGAAACCTCTGCATGTCGGTTCTTCTATTCCCCAAGTCAAAGTGGCAGAGTTTTTGTTTGTATCTGACTTTTAGCGAGGACTTGATGTCGTTGCTGAAAGTTTTTGTGTCCAAAAGTCTTTTTTTTGTAGTGTGACAAAACAATTAATATAGTATATAAAGAATCACTAAAAAGAGTATAATCTTTGTTCTTATGCGTGTACTTTAAAAAATGGTATTTGTTCACATTTTTTTATTTACTTTGTCAAAGTTAATAAATTTATTATGGATGTAAGTTGACACATATTTTATGTATTGAATAGTCTTTTTTACTTAATAACTTACTATTTCAAATTTACTCGTGCAACACTCGTGCGTGCATTGGTCCGTACACTAGTATAATAACATTTAATAATTATAAATTCAGTACCTTGACTTATTTAATTATAGTAAACCCATACAAATTAAGCACTTTAATTATTTCCAAAAATACATGCATAATGATGTAACTTAGCGGTTATTTAATAATTTATTTAAATCATAACTTACATTTTCGGGATGTTAGGTGTGTTTGACGAAACTAACTGGGGTTGGAGCTGGGGCTGGGGCAGATTAATTAATAATCCCAAGCCCAAGCCATAAGATACTGAAAAAATCTTTTATTTTGAAGGCTTATGGGGGATTATGTTTTTAATAATCCCCTCAATATTTTAACACCAGAACGAGGCTAGAGGGCTGGAGATTATGAAAACTAGAATCCCAAGCCCCTATAATCCCCCATAAGTCTGTTGCCGAACACACCCGTTACATAAAATTTAAATTAAGATAAGATTTAATCTTAACTAAGAATTAAAATTATACTCAGATTTATTATAAGTATAAAAGATAACCAATCAAAAGTTAAAATTACAACTAATAAAAAAACAACTCTCTCATCCCTCTCCTCGATCTCAACCCTTCTCTGATTTTTTCGATCGAAACAAACACACACACACTAAATCAATTGAAGTTCGTGAATTGCAAGGATTGGTTAGTTCGTTGTGTGCCATTCCAAGAGGTATTTTTCTTAATTCTACTTTGTTTATTGTTTTCCTAGATCGCTGATGGAATTTTTATAATAAATTAATTATTTTTATTTTGCACCGTACATAATTAATAAGTGTTTTTGAACCTTAAAAACCCAACAAATTTGCCAATGGCTTGACTATTTTTAACAAGTATTCATTGTTTTGAAAACGAAATTGTTTCGGAAATTTTCACGGATAAAACAGGTTAGACCACTACATCCGAGTCAAAACATCGCCCTCGAAAGAAGCCTATCAGGGAAAAAAAACTCTTTTGAAAAATGTTACAGAAATATCGTTAAAAGAAACCAAACAATTCTTTGTAAATAATAATTAAAAAAATTTCTAAAACTGCTAAAAATAAAACATTTATCAACTCATTCCAAAATAAAACTTATTACAATTTTCACGAAGCTAGAAAATCATAACAATATAATATGTTGCAGGTATCGATACAGTCGACCAAACCTCACATCCATACTTTTTTTTTTGGCATAATTAATTATTTCCTTAATGAAATACTAATTAAGTAAGTAACTTTGTTACTAATTAATTTAATAGTTTCTTTCTTGGCCACAAACTCTTGAAGGATAAACACCCACTCCTTTTGTTGCACATGCAACCATATCTCTTCAACATTTCATCCTCATCATCTTCTTTTGTTTCTTCTTCCCTTCCCACATCTTCTTCCTGTGCATGAAAGGTACAACTCATATTACATTCACATGCTTTTCATTAATTAACCCATAACATATAAAGTTCATATATGTTGTTACACCATATTACATGCATATAACTCTCATTTAATCATCTACTTAACTTAAATATATATCATGAGGGAAAAAACTAGTGTATAAATTCGATCTGGGTTAGTTTTCGTACGTTTTCATTAGTTCGAAAAGTCTCATCTTAGCTTTTTCCTTCATCGTATTAGTCATCTTAGTTTTCGCGACTTGATCAACAATTCACAGGTAATCGCTCAAGCCAATGTCCTCTTAGAGGAGCGGTGTTAGGATGAAGAGTACGTGATTGACCATTATCATAGCTTGAGACAGTGCCATATCTAGAGTGACCGGTGTTGTAAAAACGGCCCTGTCACGGTGGTGATGGTATATATGATATAATTACTTTGTTATTTTTTGTGTAGGTGTGATGTTGTGATAAAGTACGTACAAATCTAGTATGACGAGTGTGTGATAACGAGTTATACATATGAGACGGTCTAATAATACAATCTTATGATAAGATACTCTTACCCCTTTAATGTATTTACTTTTATGTTTTATTTTGAACGTACGGTACTCTTGATGATTTTGGATTTACAGACTCTATTTTGTGAAAAATAATAATTCTTTGACTCGTCCACATCACGTAAGTAGTGTGTCGTTTAAATAAATAAATAAATCATTTTTAATATAATATTTTTTAAGGATGTTTTAATTTTCATTTTACCTTTTTTAAATACTAATTCATTTTAAGTTTTGAATTAATTTGTGGTAAAAGATACCTTTTTCGAATCGAAAAGCAAAGATTCCTTGACACCACACCACACCACCCTTTTAAGTTTTGACACATATATGCAAATTATAAGATACCTTAATTCTTGTAATAAATTCAATTTTTTTAAATAAAATTTAACACATATTAACACTAGCATACAGTATAAAGACATATGTGATATGCACAAATAATCATAAACACAACGTTTTTATCTGTCATATAATAGTAGTAACCAAGTTTCATTAGTGATCGATTTTACAGTTTTTGTCAGAAAACTGTCTACAAAATCACTCAATTTTTAATAATATTCCTTTATTATAAGATATATTTGATTGATTAAGCCGAATGGATTGGATAAGACAATTATAAATCTCGTTTATGTTATTTTATAAGTTATATTTTTCAAGATACTGTAAATGTAAATTGAGATTTTTTTATAACAATAAACATTTTTATATTACAAGAGTTAAAAAGCAATGATTGAGAGAAAGCATATGTATAGGAACAAAAGGTTAAAATAGAAGGGAAATTGGTAAATGAGATTGACAGTGAAAAGAGGGAGAAAAGATGCTATTATTTTCAAATATCTTCTGATGTGTTGTTGATTGAACCCTTTCATTTTATGTGTTGTTCTTCTTCCCTAAAGTATGTCATTTCTAGGTCAACTTTTGGAAAAGCTGCTTGAATACATAAAAGGAAATCTTTTTCATTGTTTTTTTTTCTTCCAAAAATCATTCAAAAATAAAAGGAAAAACACACATTAGATATAACGAGTTTCCGGTAGCAGACTAGCTGGTGTCACTTGTTAAATTTTCACATGTAGTTTAAGTTTTTTTTTTTTTTACAAAATCGTATTTTTCTTGTTTGTGTTATTATTCTAGCTAAATTTCTATATCATTGATACGTGTCAACTTTCGGGTTGGGTTCCTGCCTTGTTTACTAGCCATTGATATTCACTTTCACTAATGTAACTAAGCACTATCATACTACTATTCTTTTTCTAATATATATGCATGCAGAGCTTAGAAGGATAATAATTTAATGAACTAAACAGTAAAGTGTTGATTAAATGTAATATATTGTATAAAAAGAAAAAAAAAACAACTTTAGTAAGAACAAAAATTCTATGTTGAATGTACCACAGGTGCAACCTATGCTACATGCCTACATGTGATTGGATGCAGGACCTTACCATGCATGATTCCTTTGAGATTACCCTCACCTTTTTAAACTAGAGGGCCCACAAAATTTTTATTTTGTTTCTTCTCTAATTATTATTTTTTTTATTTTTTACGATTTACAAATGTGAGGTTCTTTTACCAAACTTTACCAAAATATAAAAGATAAATAATGATTTAATCATTAAAATTTTAGTTTTGTTTTGTTTTAATTATAAAGTTTTTTTATACTTTTATCATTATTTTGAATTTGTTATGATTTAATTCTTAAAGTTATACAGTTATTTTGGTTTAAATCTTAATGTTTTCTAAACGACTTAACCTTTAAACTTTGTTTAAAAATGGTTTAACATTCTAAGTTTTGTTAAGTTTTTAATAAAACTAAAATAAATAATCAAGTAGAAAGGGTAAAATCGAAAACCATATAAAACTTAAGTGATTAATAAGTTTTTTTTAACAAACTTCAAGGTTTTAACCATTTGAAAAAAAATTTAGGTTTAAATCATATCAAATTTAAAACTTTATGGTAAAATCGTTTAGAAAAAACTTTGATGGTTAAACCGAAACTGAACAAAAACTTGATGATTAAACCATTATTCACCTAAATATAAATTATCTAAATATTATTTATATTAATTATTTTAATTGTAACATTATATCTTATGTGCTTTATGATTCTAAAATGTAACAATTAACTATATATATAATTATATACATATATATATAAGAAAATCGAACATCCCTTAAGTTTGAAGCTTTAAAAAATTATTAAAATATTCAAAATTAAACAGAGAATATTTAAAATACTACATGTTGCTATCAATCCATATACGTTCAAAAACCATAATAATTTCCATAAAAAATGGGTAACTTTCAAATTTTCAAATTCAAACCAGATTATCCATTCACGAATTTAAACCCATCTATTGAAAATTAGATTAAACATAATAACACATAATTAAGTATAGTAATTTACCTTAAGTTCGGGTTTTGGTTTTGGTTTTGATTTTGATTCCGATTTTGACTCTGAGCTCGAGCTTGAGGTCGAAGAATCTAAGCTCAAACCAAATGTGATCGACCTCTCTTGAATCGAAGGAGTAGAAATCGAGCTCGGGCTATTTTCGCTCAGACTACTTTGTATTCCCACATCTCGCTTCATCATCATCATCATAAGTAAGCTCCCTTCAACGTTATTTTCCTTGGACTCATGTTCATCTGTTTTCCCAGCATTAACAATGTTATCAAGCAACATAAACAATAAGGGGATCGACAATAGTGCAAAAATGATAAGAAACGTGTTTTGAGACCTTCAATTGGATGAATATTGGCAAGCTTTTGCGGTTGGATTCTTGAAGAATGGTGGATTAAAGGGGCAGACATGGTCATTCTATTGGTTATGTTTCGAAAGGATCGACCATTCATGAGTGTTTTCGAAGATAAACACTCCATTGGAACTTCACCCGAGAGCGGATTGCATATATATCTCTCGGCTTCGTTCCATTTTGAGTTAAGCGCGAACCCTTCGGGTGACAAGTATTCCCATGTGTTTATCGACCTCAATTGCAATGCTACAAGTTTTCAAAAACAGATTAGTCGGGTTTCAGAAACACAAAATTGAGCTTTTTAAGTAAATCATTTAGTAGTTCACCTTTAAGGGCGTTGGTGAACGAGTAGGTAGACGGGTCGATTTCTTCTGCATACAGGAAATTTGCTTATAAGATACACAAAGATAATCACACATGGTTGTAGTTGTAAACCGCAACCACGTGTGACTTTAAACAACAAACAGATGCAATTTAAATTGCATTATGTGTGTTGATTCAGTTAAATATAGATAAATTACCTTTGAGGGAGTAACCAGGAGAGGATGTAGTGCTTGAAATCGTGAAGTTGGAACGAAACGACCTACAAGCATCCTCTCTAAAACTCGTAATGTGAGAAGACGAGAAGCGTCTAGAGATCGTATTTTCGCGACTTATCATTCGGGCTTTGACACCCCATTCTTTAAGATCATGATCTTGTTTTCTTTGAGAGTTGAAACTAGATTTTGTTTCCATGAGAATGGAAGAAGAAGAAAAGGTTGCAATAATGGAAGGATTTTATGTGCCTCAAAGGGCTTAAAAGGCTTGTTTTTATAATAGCGGACCACGTGACATGTATTTGAATGTTGGTCGGATTGGGATGGTGGTATAAGATGCACAAAATCATAAGTTTATCCCCTCATAAATGACCTTGCAGTATTAAAGTACGTATTTTTTGAAAGTTTAAATTCAATATCACCAAAACTTATCAACTTTCATTTATGGGTTTTCTTTCCAAAAGAGTCATTTCCCAATTCCCATGGACAATTCACAATTCAATAGGGAGGTTTTAAGAAAAATAGAGTGTTCATAAGATATTAAAAATAAGTATAAATTTTCTTAAAATAATACATTACAAACTTGTAAAAGATGTAATAATAGTAATTATATGATTAATTAAGGGTAAAATAGAAAAAGTAGTAATTAATAGCAATTTTTAAAAAACAAATAATTATTTTATGACAGACTAATATACTATAGTAAACAATAACATTAACATAGAGCGAGGAAAATATATGTGAAGAAAGTTTTAAGGTATTACTCTTTAAGAGAAATAATACGTTTTACTAACACTAGCTAAGCTAACAGAATTATTATATTTACAGACCATTTAAATTTCTACACAACTGAAACGATATAAACACTTCTATTTAAGTTGTGCGTAGACATAACAAAACTTAAATGTTGTTAACACTATACTTTTAATTTGACGGATTAAAATAATAAAGATTCAAATCTTCATACTCTTTTGCTCAACCGATAGCCCAAAGGAAATGCATACGTACGTCTCTTGAGTACAATAAAACTCATTTTCTGAACAAATTAGACAAATTAATAAATTGAAATAAAAACGTTGTCGTCTAGTAAGTATTTGAAAAAAAAAATGATGTCACATTACGTGCGTGGTAAAGTCATTCAGTTTCAAAAAATAAATAATACGGAGTAATAATGGTTTATGCGTCCGTACGTACACACTCTCATAATGGAAGCAACTTTGAAATTAATGCGGTCATTGTACGTTCTAAAATAAAATTTTAAAAAATAAATTATCCGAGAGTTTGTAGCCTAGCGATAATTGATGTTATGAAATGAGTTCTCCTCTTAAAATGTTGTGGTTTCAAGTCTCGTGATGAACATTGGAGTTGATTTAGAGATAAACTCAGTAGTTACGTTTGTTTGCCATTAAAAAAAATTAAAAGAATGAATTAGTGAAATGTTCCATGTGTTATTCTTGAAGTTGTTAGTTTATTCTTTAAAGGAAATGATTTAGTTGTGACCGCCTATACTGGAGCTTGTCTTGGTCTTTGCCCGAGCTGGCTGAACTGCAAAAAGAAATGAATAAACTAACATAAGCATTATATATGTTAATCGTAGTGACATCTTCACAAGCATTAACAAACAAAATAAGTTGCTACAATCATGAGTGAGCATGTTGTATCTAACAAATTTTATCCCTGATGCTAGTTATGTGTACATATTTGTGCAATATTATATGACACTTGCTAAGGCCCCAATATAATATTGAGTCCAAGCTGAGCCAGCCTCCATTGCAAGCACTAAAGACTGCTGAATTGAACCCTGGTACCGAGCTAAAGCTAAGCCCTACTATCTCTGACAACAGGCTACCTCACTCTATCTAACAGTAAGGTCACACACTAAACATGTTGATATACTAAAGATAGAGGCAATCAAGATCTGATACTGAGTTGATGGGAGGATTCAACGAAAGCGCCTATAGTTTACCACTAGAGTTTGCAGAGCAAACGAGAGCTTCACCACGTAACCAATAGGGAGGATGTAGTTTGTCTCTAGTCAAACAACCTATATACTTATATGGGCTCATAAGGAATCGGTATAGGATAATATGACTATGTTATGACTGTGTGGTTATGTTTGCTATTTTATTTGTTTTACTATCATTATCCTACATGGTTGATATGATTAAATGCATGCTAGATAATATTTTTTAGAAATGGTTAAAGCACAAACATTTTGTTAAACTAGTTAACAAACTACAAACTAACACAGTGATAAGTTTTAAAAGTTCAAATGATTTTTAACTTACGGAAACCTTACCCCACCCATACATGTTATGACTTCACACTTGAGAAACATAAGTACATCATTGGGAATATATTACAGATTAAAGCTATAACCAAACATATCCGTAACTGCCTTTGATTAGACTTGGTGAATGAGTGAATGACGACCCTTTGTAGTTTGAGCTAGCTATCACATAGGCTATCCATCATTTACATGTTTGTTCAAATGGGATGTCTTGCAATTTTAAGATGTAAATCAATGCCAACCATTTGTTGAGGGCACTTGTTAAGTCAAGAATTTTTGTGTGGAATAGCACCCTAGCAAAATGCACTAGTGAATTCTTGGTGAGACAAGGTAGACTCTAAGAGGCTTGGACGCACACATCTTTTGAACGTCGATTAACTTATTTTCAAATAAGATTTAGGCCCAAGGCATAAATGGGATTAACATGCCTTGACATAAAGATGTAGAGAATCCTATACGAGTTGCATATGATGCAATTAGTATTAATTAAGCTACCTGTAGAAATTAGAAGGGGGGTTGAATAGTTTCTATGACTACTTTTTATAAAATCACCATGGAAGTTTCTTGTGAACAAAGTGGTAAGATATGACTTGAATTAGCTTGGATAATGAAACTTGGACCTAATTATGGTTTCTCGCGGTGGAGCAAGTGTACACGACGAGGAGAAGTTCGCAAGCAGGGCTTTGAGTTTTGGGTTTTCGATAGGCACACTCCGTGCGCACATGGCTCTACGGCGTGGAAACATTTGAAGCAAATCCAAGTTGCCTTTTGGATCAAACTTCGTTTGGTGGACCTTTAATTAATAATTAGGGTTTCATTGTTTTATTATAAATAGCAAGCTAGGGGTTGAGTCATAAGTACATCAAACACTTTCATCTATAATAAAGAAGTCTTTGTTCCTGCCCATGGACGTAGGTCGTTATCCCGACGACCGAACCACGTAAATCTTGGTGTGTTTATTTTAACTTATCTGCATTCTTCTACGGTTTCCTTGTTAAGATTTAAAGTTCCAGATGTGGTATTTCAATCCTTACAAGTGGTATTCCGATCCTTACAAGTGGTATCAGAGCTAGGTTATCTTGGCTCGCACATTGTTGATTGAAGATGTTATCGGTAAAGTTTGATTTGAAGAAGTTAAATGGTTCGAATGATTTCACTCTATGGAAGGTTAAAATGAGGGATCTTCTGGTTTAGCAAGGTTGCATGACGGCATTAGAAGGAGAAGATAAGCTTCCAAGGGATATGCGGGAGGATATAAAAAGAGATGTTCTAGCAAAAACTTATTCGGTGATTTTGTTATGTTTAACTGATGAGATGTTGCTGGAGGTGATGAATCAGACAACGGTTACTGGTCTAAGGAAGAAGCTGTGTGAGAAGTATTAAAAGAATTCCCTCACGAACATGCTTTATAAGAAGCAAATGTTGTATACCCTCCGGATGTTAGAAGTTACCTTGGTAAAAGATCATCTGGATAATTTTAACCATATTATCCTTGATTTGAAGGTAGTAGATGTTAAAATTGATGATGAAAATCTTGCCTTGATTCTGGTGTATTCACTACCAAACTCATACGAGGATTTTGTTGATACCATGTTGTATGGTAGGACAACAGTTTTTGTTGCCGAAGTGAATGATGTCTTATTGTCCAGAGAACTCAAGCATAGGATTTAATCTTGGAAGTCCTTCATTTTTCATGTGCTTATGTTTAACATTTCCATTAACAATGTTCAACTATATACTCACGAAGCAATGTTTATTATATATGTTAGCATAAGATTTTTCATGTAGCTCAAGAAATATTGGTAAAGACAAAGCTCGAGTATGACGTGGCTCGATGATAAAGCCATAAAGGCTTGTGATCGTAGAATAAACCATAAGCGTAGCAACTTTAGTTTAAATTATTCCCTTTTGTGTGTTATAGTCTTGAAAGCAAGTATGTATCAGTTATGAGCTTTCAAAGAAATCATATTCAAGATATGTATATTGATTATAATTAGTAAACTCATCCATTTGTGGAACGTCTATACAATTGACAAAAGTGTGTATATATACACACACACTAGCATGGTACTCGCATAATGCGACGGCGATAAATAATTCACGCACTATGGTATTCAGTTATTCACTCGAAACATATTTGTATATGATGACATCGAATACTTTCTATTTGTAACATGTGCATTTCCTTTCTCATTTTTCCATTTCCTTTATTTTTTTTTTGTATCAACTCTTTTATAAATTTTTATAATATATTTTGAAAAAAAATAAAATTAGAAAAATCTAAAATAAGATAATAAAAATATATCATGAAGAGTAATGTTGGTGTGTAAAAGTATATTGGCAGGTTTGTGTGTTTTAAAAAAAGTATAACGATATTCAAGAGTATATTGATTATTTCTCATTACTTAACTTTAAGAGTTCAAATAAAGAAAAAGAAATAATGTTAAATTTATTATAAATTAAACATTATATTTTAATTATATGAGTCGTTTATAAAAGTCAGAAAATGCTTCTAAATTTGGGTTACATATTATCATGTTTATGAGTTCTGTAATATCCGTTCCCAATTATAATTTTATATATATA
>JAUEJL010126706.1:0-11515 GCA_032274825.1 Drosophyllum lusitanicum | reverse complement strand
GAAAACACATCCCATACATAACTCCAATCTTCAATGTATAATAAAATTAATCAAAGTACACATGTTTGGATGTATATATCGATCAGCTGCAACAACAAATGTTTCAATGCTCTAAATGTCTATTTTCTAGCTATCAAAACCACTCTATATTAATATCGAGATGAAGTAGTTCATAACATGTTAATTATTCATAGCATAATTTGGTTTACCTTACGGATGACTTTAGAAAGTTTAAATTATATATATGTGTGTGTATATATATATGTGTATATTCAGCAAACACAATTAAATATTATTGTATTTAAAAAAGAAGAAAACGAAATTTCAAAATGGATTTTTAAGAGATTTACCGACAGAATATTTCTGTCACTAATATAGTTCTGGACAAAACAAAGCCTGTTTAAAAAGGTTTGAGCATGGCTGCAAGTGAGCACCATATGCTGTTTTGATGATTAAAGCCTTTGTACTTCTAGTGGCGTTTCGTCCATAAAAACTTCATACTTTTGTTGACGAAAGTTTATATCATAAAATACATTTACATTTAGTTATTGCTTCACTAGTGACGTTTTTTTTCTTCCGCGAGACTATCTTTTGTAGTGTCAACAGTATTTCACTAGTGACGTTTACTGGCGGAATTTATATTTTTGCTGCCTAAAAGACGACACGTATGATTGTAAGACGAAGACAACAAAATGTGAGGTGTTCATCTTTCTCTTTTCCTACTTTTAAAATATTATTTTACTATAATATGATGTCTTCACGTTCACAATCGTCATGTTTAAATAGAAATGGATTTTTAGAATATAAAAAGAAAGAAAATTCACAATAACTTGCATAATATCTACATGGGTCTTTAAATAGAATTATAGTCACACGTCCGTTGACTATGTTCCAAAGCCCTTTAATATTATTATTATAACATATGTATTAAACTTTCAAAACGAGGTGTATTGGGATCTAAGATGCAAACAAACGACATGAACATGGTTTGAAACCCAAATCGCATTAAACATAAATCGATCATGAACAATGAAGATCAATGAACACATGAACAACAATGAATAACATGATTTACTGCATAAAAATTAAAATTTTCAATCCAATTTGTGTTGCGAAGTAGATTCATAAAACTTAAAAACTATTAACAGAAAGTGATTTGGCCCAACCCAACCGGTTACCAAAATGATCCATTGACAGTAGCAAAGACACTCAACTCGACCCGCTATCAAAATTGCACAAAGTGCATTAAAAATACTGATCAATTAGTCATATAGTCACCACTAAATGCATTAAAAATATTCAGGACACCTTGTTCAGCGACCTCATATGCTGTGACCGAATAATCAATTTAGAAACACTAGTAGTGGATTGATTTCTCAACTTCATATCCAAAGGATAAGTTGGAGATCTAGAATTTGAACTCCATGAACAGTGGCGGATCCAGAAAAAAACTTCATGGGGGGCACCAACCAATAAAGTAGTAACACAGACGGGTTGCGTAACGAGTTAAAACGAGTTCGGGTCATAGGTGGTTGGATTGAAATTGTAAATATTTAACTTAGACTAATCTGCGATCAATTTCAACAATCCTAAAGGTTTCTGTTAGACTTTGCGAAAGAAAATAAAGCATCGAAAGTTTCTATCAATTCTCAATTTCTCAACAAGATAACCAATCTAAAATCTAAAATTTTTCGTATACCCAAATAATAAACTTAAAAGGCTTAAAACTTAAGAAACATGTATTGCACTAGGGTATCTAAATTACAGAAAATGTTAATAACGACAATAATAGTATTAATAACGTAACAAAATACAATGTGTAACGGATTTCACCAAATCTGCCCAGATCGACTAATAAAAACAATCATGAAAAATGTCAAATCAAACATCTGTTCTCCTGAGTGCACGTTCATCCAACAGAAACTGCAGCAGGAAATCAGTTACCGAAATGCAGAAGATAAAAGATGAAAACCATCACGAAGAAGAACAGGTATACAAACTTGTTTCCCAATGTAGAAGTGCAAGATGAATGGTTGGTAACTTTTTAAAACGGATTCAGGTTCAAACAATTTGTTTTCTAATCTATCTGTGTCGGATAAGGGCTATGTAGGGCTGGATGTCAAACTGCAAACACATTTTTCTATGTTTTAAAAGTAATGTTACCACAATAATGATCTTTGAATAAACTGATTTAGAAAGTTGCATGCATTAAAAATAAACTTTGAGCGACTTTCAAATTTCAATCCATGTTTCCCTTTTAGCTAAATTTTTTATCCAACCCCTTCTGAGATAAAACACAACTCAAATCGACTTAATCGTAAGTTAAGGGGTCAAAAGTTCCACCTCTACAGAAAGGAAAGAAAGAAAAACAATGATAGCAAAGGTTAGGACATGAAATAGAATTGATTACAAGTTAGCATTATGTATATGTCATATATCATTGAGGTCAGCAAGAAATTCACTAACCTGGTTAAGTTTTGAACACTGTGAATATGCAAAGTATGCAATAACTTTAAACCATATAACAAATATCTGAGATGTTTCTCATCTCGTTTAAATGATAAAAGTTGTGCAAGTAGGTGTATGCCAAGATTTTTTGCTAGACTTTCCAAATTTATCTGAAACATCAAGATACATCATACAGATAAAGAGAATGTCAGTAAGTTTTAATGAACAAACAAATGGTTTGGTTATAACTTATACCGACCTGGAAAGATGATCTATTGTGTTTAGTCAATTTACTGATGTCGTTTTCCACATCTTATTAACACATGAGACTCTTGACAGCTGCAACAAAAATCTATATACAGGGGGATCCAATCAAAAGAAAACTACAAAGCATTCTAAACTTTTACAACTTCGATTCCTTTTGAAAAAAAAAAATCAATAATCTTTTCATGATTAAACAACAAAAACTAAATTACGCAACAGCAGGTCTAGAACTATATACATGAAATCGATGATCCGATCACTACTTGGCCGATGCATGTATACATCAACAATTCACCTTTCAGACACTATGCGTTTCGAGACAGCTTTGGCAAACATAGATTTGATTTCAACTCCTTGCCTCCCTTATCTTTAATCACTAAAATCATGTTTCCAAAGCTGATTGTTGGATACATATTAATTGTTCCTTTAATTTCTTTAGTTCTTTTTTTATGTTGTTGAAAACTATGGAAACACTTGATCATAGTAAGGTGTAATGTACAACCATCATTTTAGTAGGAGTACTGTAAATGAACTTTTATCTTTGGATATGGTACATCTAATATGATTTGACCTGTGACCTTTCTCATGGTGTTATAGTTAAGAGATAATTGTTTGTTGTTGTAAAAAGAGACCCAACATATTAATTAATACTAAAATTGGGCAAAATCATAAGCAAAATATTGATAAAGAGAATGTTAGCAAGTTTTAATGAACAAACAAATGGTTTGGTTATAGTAAGGTGTTCAACAAGTTTTGATAAGTTAACTTGAATTAACTTTTTTTTCTCCCATATAAGCTTATTTTTGTACATTTACCTATATACCTTTCTTTATATATAAACTTGAATCAACTTTTCCTTCTCTTTCCCAAAATCTAAAAGAAAATTCTTTGAAGTAAGCATGTCCTTTTTAGTCATGTTACAATAATAAACTAAGCCAAACGTTCATTTAAAAGAAGCTTATTAGCTTATAAGTCATAAGTTAATTCAAAGTCTTTTTTCAATCATAAGTTAAAAGTTAAAAATCTTAAGCTAAAAAAAATAAGCATACCCAAACACTCCCTTAATACTAATTTATGAACGTACATATAATAAATTTGGGGAAGTAATCGACTTAGTCATTTAGCCATTTAGAAATAATTCAATTGTACAAACATATGAGCAAGATGAATTGAAACTTGTAGTTTATAGAATGGTATGTGCGAAAGGAGACGTACTACTAATGTGGCAATCAAATCGCGACTTCAATCTCAATCGAGTATGAAATATGAATAATTCTTTAAAAGTCGATAACGACAAAACGGCAATCATAATTTGACATTGACTAATAAGAAGCATCCAACATCCCCTTCGAGGATCGAGTGTGAGTCGTGAGAGAGGCCAAACTGTGAATTTTAGGAGTATGGGAGTTGTCCTGGTTTGTAATATGTACAAGACAAAGTCATTGAGTATACAATTTTTTTTCTTGTATTCGCCAAGTATTTCTTTTGTAATAATTATAATTATCTTCTAGCTAGTACTAATAAAAAGCTAACATGAACTATATCTGTTACACAATCATAACCATTGATTTTGATAAAAAAAACCAATTATCAAATGAAGTACCATCCGTTTTTTCTCAGCAAAAGAAAGCACGTGGTGTGATAATTAATTTTGTAGGTGGGTAAGCACTAAGCATGATAACAAGGAAAAAAACAAAAGAGGATAAAATCTTTTAAACCTTGTGAATTATAGTTTGAGAGATAACAAGGATGATTAGATTAGAATATGGAATAAATTGCATTATTTTTTTATAACCTCCAATATTATGAGAATTTAATATAATTCTCATTAGAACTTAAATTCTCATGATTTAATGACAAAGAGTAGTGATATTAGACCTAATAAATGAATCGGAATATGTGGCTAATCATATTCATGCCTCGCATGTGTTTTATATACTTTCTTAATTTGTATTAATTTTCATCTTCGATTATGCCATTTGCCATTATCTATTTATTAGACTCACATTTTGACAAATGATTTAGGCTTACAAACCATTTTTCTTAAATCTCATGAAAACTTGCCTAAAACACTCCGAAAATCTCATGAGAACTTGCCTACTTAATTTGCTAATTGATATACTATCCAAGGGTGTCGAAAATAATTGTTACCCAAGTAATTAACTCTATTTATCATCCTTTTAAATCTTTTTAAACCAACCTCTTTATCATACGGGAATCTAATCAATGTAAAATAAATATTAAGTTTCATATGTAACAACCCAAACCCCATAACATGATATTGTTCGCTTTGCCCAACTAGCTCGCGGTTTTGTTTTTGGTATGAATCATTTATTCCACCCAAAAGGCCTCATGCTGGGAGAGGTATCAACACCCTTATAAGGCATGTTTGGTTTTCCTCTCCAACTGATATGTGACGGATGTAACAAATCGATCCTCCCCCCTTCGGACACAATGTCCTCGTTGTGTACATAGGTTTGGGGTCTGACTCTGATACCACTATAACAACCCAAACCCCGTAGCATATGCTTTGCCTCACTGGCTCACAGTTTTGTTTCTAGTATAGAACACTTGTTCTACCAAAAAGGCCTTATACTAGGAGAGATATCCACATCCTTATAAGGCATGTTTCATTCACCTCTCAAACTGATGTGGATGCATGTTACATCATACCATTAAAACTAATTAAATTCCCAAATATCATTAAAAATTGGTTGTAGTAAATAAATCTAAATGTAATAGGTCAATGTGTATACACATGAGATTAGTCATTATATACATATGAATTAATCACAATAAAAATCATTGAGTTATGAGAATTTTAGTGGATATTATTTCCCAACTCACTAAATGTAGCTAGCCATTAATAACAACTACTAATTCTCTAATTATTCAAGTTAAAAGCCACTTTTTTTGGTCCTTTTTGAACTTACTAGCTTCCCAATTCTCATAAAGTAGTTAATGCATGGTCACTATTTTTGGGCTCCGATGTTGAAATTCAACCACGTATTAAAATTTTAGCTAATGAGTAATTGCTATTATTTTATGTCTTCAAAATTTCCAGTTTAATGAGTACTACTAGTTGGTCATTACATTCTAAGATTTTTAACTTATTAGTTGCTTTACACTTGAAAAATAGTGAATCACCACTTTTGTTGGTTATGTGGTTTTTAAAATCAGTGACCACATTTTTTGTCACAATTTTCCAACTCATAAAAATCAAGCTACTCACCGCTATTTTTGTTCTCAAATTTACAAACTTTGGGACATAATATGACAATTTAACACCTATTATGGCTAAAGACCGGGTGTAACATAAAATCACATATTAACCACTAACATATGTGACACTTTAACACAGTTATGACTGATGGAGAAGGCGGAGAAAATACAAGAAGAAAGCGGAGAAGGAAAAACAACATCACTTGCTAGAAGAAAGACAACAAGAGAAGATAACGCTGAAGGAGAATGAATGATGATAGTAAGTGAAAAGGGAATATGTAAAAATAATGAACCCATGACTACACATGGAGAAGCACTAAAAGGAAATTCCTCTTTTATCACGAACAACATAAGGTAGTTATTATATATTAAGTCATCATAGAATTTTGGTGAGTGGTTCAAAATTAACATAACTATATTGTGATGAATAATCGGTCACTAAAACGTAAAATAAACTATTTTAAAAAAAATTGTGGACACATTGGCTAAAAGGGTGGTATTTGGCCTTCTTAGGTAATATTAGGTCTTAATTTTGTGAAGTGAAATACAATATATCGGAGACGTTAATAAGGTTTTAGTTTCCAAAACCTTTGGTAATATTAGTGAAGAAAATAAATAATCATATAATAAATATGTAATAAATGACTATTAAATTCCCAAACCGTCACAATTATGTCGTAGTTAGCAACGTATAGCCACAATATTTTATGTGACTAATTTGCTACGGATTAGTAACGGTGATAATAAATATATGATAGATAACTATCAATTCTTAAACAATCACTAGTTAGCTACATTTTGCAAACAACTTTTTATATGACGGATTTGCTAAGGCTCACATATAGAATAGAAAATATTTAATAAATGATAATTAAATACCATAAAACCTATCGCTCCTAAGCTACAACTTAAAAGACAAAATTTTCATGTGCCTAGTTTGCAACGTATTATCAAACTATGTATTTAATATCAAATTAATAATTATTGTATTTCAAAACCATTAATAATTAATCACTCACTAAATAAGCTACCTCTAGAGACAGACTTCATATATGTTGCTAATTTTTATTAAATATCTAATATTAATTTTTGCATTATAAAATAACTAATCCATCACGGATTTTTTTAGTGCTAATTTGTTATGGATTACCGCCGAAAAAAAGAGATATATACTTAAGGGTGCTTGGTTGGAGAGTTTATGGGGTAAGGAATGAGAATGATAATGATTAATATTGCTTGGTTAGGTGGAATATAACCAATCATTACCTATTAATAGGTAATAATCCATTCCCTAATAAATCGGGGGTAATGGAGTTTCTCCACCGAACACCACCACCATCACCAACCACCACCAATATTGCTACCACCACCCTCTAGCACCACCTTGATATTTGAAATCTTGTTTCTTTCGATGTGCTTCTACTATTGGATTTATGAGAATGTTATGATCGGCTAAGAGAGTTGGAAAAGTTTTGTTTTCTTTTATTATATATGTTCCACATGATGCTTCTTAAAAATATTTTTAGTATGATTTTAACTATAAATGTTTCTATAAAACTTGTGGAACACAAAACTATATTTAAAATATATATTGTTTTGGATATTTCATGGTTTTGATGCATCGAGCTATTTAACCACCTATGGTCAGGCACATCGTTGGGGGCATAGGTGGTGTGACACCTTTTGTGGCGGTGTGATCCGGCTCCGAGAGCTATTTTGTTTAGGAGGCGTATGGATTGACCATAGACTTGTATGTTATGTTATGCGATAGTGGATGGTAGTGTGGTACCCAACACCCATCTCACATTTTTAGGGTACATTCGGATCCGCAGATCCGGTGTACAAATGTCTGACATATGTCATATGTGTCTATTGACGGTATGCAAGCTAGTGTATGCGCTTCTGGTAGGAGCTCAATGTGATACAATATGTGATTTGATATCAATTGTCGATGTGATATGTATCAATATGGTATGTTTGCATTGACACCGAAAGCCTTTATAAATGAATTTTGATTCTAAAGTATTTTGATCCGGAAACTTTAATTTTGATACCTTTGTGTTTGTTTCGATTATTATTGTTACTATTATGTATGATTTACTTTTTCAGAATGTATTAAACTATACCCCAAATGTTAAGTGAGTATCCACCTTTCGAAAATGTTATTGCGTGTACCAAACTTTTAAAAAATGTGTTATTGTGTTTATTAAACTTCATATTGTATGTACTTAACTTATACTTGTTTTTTACTTTTTTATGTAATCAAAATATGTACAATAACAACAAATTAAAAGTTCATTACACACAATAACATTTGGGTTATAGTTTAAAATATTTTGAAGAAGTAAACTCCTATTATGTATTTTATATATCAGCGCATTGGACAATTGGCTCAACCGCAATTTTCTTTTCTTTCCTCTGCGGCAAGTGTTCGAAAGTGCTTTAAGGGGAAGAGATCAAGAGCTAGTCTCGCAGAAGCTTGTAATGTAGTACTTGCGGGGCCGAGTCTGGGGCTCATTAATAGATAATTCCAAACCCTAGCCATAAGCTACTTGAAAAAACTTTTATTTTGAGAGCTTATAAGGGATTATATATGTTTTTAATAATCCTCTCAGGATTTTAATACATGAACGAGACTAGAGGGCTAGGTATTATAAAAATTAAAATCACGATCCTCTATAATCTCCTATAAGTCCGTTGCCGAACACACCCTTAATGTTTTTTATGTATAGCTAAATCACTAAATGAGACCTTAACAAATAATGATTCTTTAAGTTTGAATTTCTTGACTCTTTATCCTTACTCTCAGATCCAACTTTTCACGTAACTAACAACAATTCAGGCATTACTATAAACAAAGCTCAGTCAAAAGAGGTAATAAAATTACATTAAACAAAGCTCGGGCATTACTATAAAGAACCCGGTTATATAACTAGGTCTTGGGTAAAATTACATTAAACTATTCGTCATGTAAAATTAGAGAATACAGGATGGGTAACCGGTCAAAACCATCTAAACTAATATACCTTTCAAGTGTTCTGTTTCAAACCAGGTACTACCCTTAAACTTTCTTGAGCTTTTCTATGACAATTTTTATTCCATTTCCTACTCATTTATGTTTGTTCTTAGCTTCCAGGTACCTCTTGATGTCCCACCTACCTTCCGATAAAAACACAAGCTTTAAAAGCGTATGGAATGCTATCAAGTAAAATCCAACTTTCGTTCACATTTCAAGGAATCATCCGACACTTCGAGTTCATCCGTGTGGTGAGCTTGCAGTTCTTGGTCTCATTTTTAATGTTTACATTTTGTGTTTCTTTTGGAACAAGGGTCTTTGTATGCTTGCTTTTCTTAGGTGTAGAAGCTGCTGTACCCGTCCTCGAAATTGTTCCATATGTGCCACCAACTTCGTTCTGATCATTCGCAAAAATTTATAAACCTACAAATTAAGAAATTTGAAATTACAAGTATGCCCATAATAATTAACATTTATGACTTCAGCTTACTACCTAATCTAGTTTTAGAAAGATCACACGCATGAGATTGTATTACAAATAACTCGGCCCCTTAAGGACATTTTCGTACTCAACAACTCGGCACTAGTGGCCTGATTAACGCGGCCCCTTAAGGTCATTCCTGCTCTGAATGCGTTGAAATATTGGTAGTGTGCCACCTCTGTTGGATTTACTCTCATGTAATTATGTGCCAGAAGGTCACCCACCATCCCAGATTCAGTATGAACAATATATTAATATATGTTTTTTACAAATGCAATGAAAAAGACTATGACAGTAAGTTGTCAATTAGCAATTAAAAAGATTATTTTGTATAAAGAGCCAAATAGGAATCTCCTGGGGTACTTAAAAATTATAATTGAGTTTTGACTTTGTAGAGTAGGCTCGAGAGACGAAACCTCAAGAAAAATGTCAAAGTAATTTGATAAAATAGAGGATGCTGAACATATTAGGCTTTAAGCAGATCCATAATCTATCTAGACACCACTTTTTCACTTTAAAGATTTGAAGTGTGTAAATTAAACAAAACCTCTCTGAGGATTTAACTACTAACAATAATGCAGTAAATGTAATGTAACCGTAAAAAATTGCATAATACATCTGGAGGTCAGGAGGTGGCAAAATGAACAGGCCGAGCAGATTGTTAACAGGTCAAAATACTTTTTTTTCATCTTTTTTGGTGTGTCATATATGCTTACAAACACTATATTATCACATATAATTCCTTTTTATTATATATTGCATTTTTTATGCATAAAGCGATCTAGGAGTTTGTATGCATTCAAAATAAACTTCGAGGGACTTTCAATCCATTTGAACATATTCCTTTAATGATATTCACCAAGAACAGAACAATGAAACTTACTTCAAGAAGTGATGATTCAAGACATTCTGGATCATTTAATGATGAAAGCAACCTTATTTTAATAAGATCGTATATATGCAAAAGATAACCTCTTGCGTATCTGCAGGTACAAACCATATTATATATAAAATTAATAATAAATTACGGGTGAAAGTCTATGTGAGTTGAGCTTGACATACCTCAGCATTTCATCTGTCAGCGGACGGAATCGCCAGTCTGCAGTATCTGCAAGAAATCCATATCATTAAATTATACTTTGTGGATCATAAAATTTTGAACAGAAGACGTTACCTTATGGTGGCTAAGTAGAACAGAAGTCAGTACATCCCACAGTGGAGAAATAAATGCCGCAAGGAGATACAAACTGCTAGCCAACAATACTGAGTGCAGAAGGTCCATTTTATGGGAAGCATCGTATTCCTGGATCACCAAACTTATGCTTCAGTGCTAAATAACAGAAAATAATAATAGTAATAATAATAATAATAATAATAATAATAATAATAGTAATAATAATAATAATAATAATAATAGTAATAATAATAATAACAACAAAATACAATGTGTAATTGATTGGTCAAACCTGTCCAGATCGTTTAATAAAAACAATCCTGAAAAATGTCAAATCAAACATCTGTTCTCCTGAGTGCACATCATCCAACAAAAACTGCAGCAGGAAAAATCATTTACCGAAATGTTTAGCATAAAAGATGAAAACCTTCACGAAAAAGAGCCAGCATACAAACTTGTTTCCCAAAGCAAAAGTGCAAGTAGCATGGTTGGTAACTTGAAAAACGGATTCAGAAATTGGCCCTGTAGGGCTGCATCAAACAGCTAACACTTTATTTCTATTTTAAATTTTAAAAGTGATGTTATCACAATAATTATCTTTGAATAAACTGATTTAGAAAGTTGCATGCGTTAAACATAAATATTTAGCGACTTTCAACCTATTTAACATGTTTCCCGTTTAGTTAAAAAAATTTATCTAACCCGTTCTGAGATAAAACACAACTCAAATCGATCTAATAATAAGTTAACGGATCTAAAGTTCCACCTCTACGGAAAAGGGAAGAAAGAAAAACAATGATAGCAAGGGTTAGGACATGAAATAGAATTGATTGCAAGTTAGCATTATGCCATTATGTAAAAGTCATATATCATCGAGGTCAGCAAGAAATTCACTAACCTGGTTAAGTTT
>JAUEJL010126705.1:0-23757 GCA_032274825.1 Drosophyllum lusitanicum | reverse complement strand
TATTTATCATAATATTTTAATATTATCATTTCTTTATTATTTTCTTCTATTTTTCTAATTTAATCAATTATATATATCTAAATAGGATTCTCGACGTACCAGACTCGAACACGACTAGGCCCATTCTGAGGTTGTTACATAATTGAAGAACATAAATGATACACATCTGTGAAACCTAAAAAGAAGATGAATCACAAGACAAATATAAACGATTTGCGATACCAAATAGATCAAACAAATTATCTGTGGAACCTAAGATGAATCACTGAACCCCAATCAAACCAAACAATTTATCCTTGAAAACTAAGATGAAGATGAATCCCAAGATGAACAAAACAAAAACCTAAATAAAGCAACAAATTCAAAGACAAAAGATGGTGAACTCGAATCTATGAACCAATATGAAGAACCTTAAAAACTTACCCTTTAATCCCAGATAACTCGATGAATCGCGAATCATTAGTAACCCTAAATCTTCAATCGTTGGGTAACCCTAAATTGCACACATTCAATTATTGTGATTTGGGCCAAGTCGTTGGTAACCTAAAATCGCACATAATCAATCATTGGGTAACACTAAATCACACACATTCGAACTCAATTAAAGCTACTGTTGTTGGTATTGCCCCGATCGATTGAGTAGTTGTTTTTATCTTTCGTTGAGAGTGTTGATTGGGTACATTGTTCAGATTGAGGGGGCCTATGTTGTTGAAGCTACCATCGTCAAACTCAAACCCGATGCTGTTAAGGCTACCATCGTCAAACTCAAACCCGATGTTGTTAAAGCTGCCATCGCCTAGATCTATTGTTGAAGCTACTACTGTTCATCGATGGAGGTGGTGGTGTTATTATTATTATTAAAACAATATTTAATTTATTTTTAATTATTTTAAATCAAATTGGCATGTTGTAACCTACTATTGTAGGTTGTATATATTAAATGGTTACTTTTAAAAGTTTAGTATATCAAATAATAGTTTAAAAAGTTGGGTATATACAATAGTAAAAGGTGACAACTTCGATACATTTTTAGAAATTAAACCTATTATATTTATTGTATATATTTTTAGTAAGCATAGTTATAAATAACCTGTAAATTTAAGCCTTTATCTCTGTCGACACTAATCACGACTACTAATCACGTCGACGTTTTTATTTCATTTTTGTCGACGTTTTTATTTATAACCGGATATTTTTTAGAGTGAAAAGTATAAAAAAGTTGAAACGGCAAAATTGATAACCGACCACAAAAAGAGAAACACGTACAGAACGAACTAAAAATACAGCCATGGAAATCTTGTAGCTCTCATATCTCTTACTGGAAAACTATAAAGATCGATTATATCAATTCTTCATCATCGTCCCTCTTCGTCGATGAGATGATCAATGGATCGATCGCGATGGCGTGTAAATGCAGCGTCCAAAGAAAAAACGTTATTTACCGTAATAATCTCAAAGAATTTTGTTTCGACAGGGATAAGCGGAAGTTCAATCGAAAGAATCTGCGAAACGTATGCACGATTCCGATTTTCAAACGGAGTTTCTCCAGATGGCGATCTGTTTCCGGCAAAAGTTGCATTTTAAGGTCAGTTTTTTTACCCGTAATCGGATTGATGCGACTTCGATGTTTGTGGATAAAATTGTTGTTTTTCTGCTAATTTTTTTGTTATTATCTGGATCGTCTAAACTTATCTTTAAGAGTATGTGTACTAATTTGTTTTGGGGGTGTAATTATTTTGTGAAAAAACTTGTTTCTGCAAGTTTGATTTCTCATTTACTTGTTTTTTAGGCTTCTTTAAACCTAAGTGTTCCGTTAGTCGAAGAAACAGCTCACTCAAGAGATTTAGAAGGATCTTAAAGATAACTTTGTGGTCATATTATCTATGATCAAATTGAAATTAAGAAAATGTGTTATTTGGGAAGATGAACATTATCTACATTCTTTATATGATTTTGTTTAGACTAAGAGGATATACAAAAAAGGAACTTCGTTGGGGTTGGAATGCCCTTCATGCAGATAACTTTGTGGTGATATTGACACTTAATTAGATGAAAATTAGCTAAATCTTTGATTAGGAAATATAAACGTTAGCAAAAAAAATTTGATAAGATTTTGTTTAGACTAAAAAGATATACAAAAGTGGAAATGTTTTTGGGGATTGGGAGGCCCTTCACTTGAAAAAGATCAGGCCGGTAGCATAAAGACTTTTGAAGGATGCTTTAATGCTTATTTGCTTCTTTAAATCAAACTGTTACTGGTGATTAGGAATTAAGTAAAGGTTTTTGTTTGGTTGAAGGTAATATGGGAAATGCATGTGATAGTAGTTCAAAAGAATGTATATCGTTGGGGTGCATGTTATGTTTATTTGCTCATGTTTACATCTAGCTAGTCAAATCTGTTTTTAAGCCTGTGTCTCTTACACAAATCTGCATACATGCGGGAGTTGCCATATAGTAAAAGGGATTCATCATGTCATTTACGACATTTTGATTGGTTTGCTGAACAAGCTCATGAGAGGATACGATGTGAGGTTTTGTTACTTCTGGAATTGATGGAATATCAATAACAGTATCATCTTTCTTTACCGGTGGATAGTGTTCAAATGCAAAGTTTCATACAAGAACAGGGGCAAAGTTCTTTAAAATACTGAAAATGATTTCACTTCAACTCCCATTTTAAGTAGTCAAAGCATATCCAGGGTGCAAGTGCATTATTGTTTGCATTGTATATTATATAATCGATTTTGTTGGCAACAAGAGTCTCAGTCAATAAGGTAAATCTCTATTTTAGTCCCAGAAATATATAACTGGCAATGTTGTCCATGTATGAATATTTTTTAAAAGAAAATTGTTGCGATATTCTAGAAAACTTAGAGTTCCAGTTTGCAGTCTCTAGCAGCTTCTTGTTGCGATATTCTAGAAAAATATATGGTTTATCCATGTATGAATATTCTTTGAAAGAAACTTGTCTTTTTTCTTTTGAAAGGTGCATATAGAGTTTAGGTTTTGTCTACATCAGCCACTTGTAAACCTTAATCTATCCTTCAAGAAAATAAAATAAAGTATTGTCTTGTTAAATCATGTTCGTTTATGGATCTTTTGTTTGCATTAATCCAAATGTTGAATTAATGAATGATTGTTGTCCTTTCTTGTTGCAATTAAAGATAGTACATGTCCTGATATCTGATAAAAATACATTGCAGCATGGATGTCCGGGAGAAATCAAGATCCACGTTATTCGAGTCATCTAAACATAAGAGGGTTCCCATCTATGTTATGATGCCAATCGACTCTTTCGGAATTGACACTTCTGGCTCTCCAAGAATCCGAAAGTAATATTACCATTTCTTGTAGTGCCAAAGCCAATTTGGAAATGGAGAAAATAGCATGCTTTACACATGGATATATTTGGATTTATTAATCTAATTTTTTGTTATATCTACATACCTTTTTTCGAATTTCGGTGGTGACACGCATACATGTATACGTCGCTCTTGTTGTTTCAGAATCAAGGCGTTAACTATATCTCTAAAAGCACTCAAGTTGGCAGGTGTCCATGGAATTGCAATTGAGGTTTGGTGGGGGGTTGTAGAACGATTTTTTCCCCATGCATATAATTGGTCCCTATATGAAGAACTTTTCAAACTGGTATCTGAAATTGGTTTAAAGTTACAAGTTGCATTGTCCTTTCACTCAAACGTTCATTTGTCTTCACGAGTGCAAGGTGTTAGCCTTCCACAGTGGATCATAGAGGTTTGATTCTAAATTTCTAAAAGAATAACATAGAAGGATCAGAATTTTGTTAATGTGATGGGTTTTTTTTCCGTTCAGATTGGTCGTCATAATAAGGACATTTATTATCGAGATCAGAATGGGTATCCTAATGCTGATTATCTTACGTTGGGGGTAGACAATATTCCTTTGTTTTCTGGACGCACTGCTCTTCAGTGTTACGAAGACTTCATCTCCAGTTTTGCCGAAAAATTTGATTCCTTGATGGGAACTATAATTGAAGAAGTCTGTGTTGGTCTTGGACCTTCTGGTGAACTTAGGTATTACTTCTACTTTCATCTATATGCATCATGTTTATGTGTTTTAGAATTTTAGAATATAATCTTGTTTTGATCACCAAATGCAGATATCCTGCTCATCCCTTTCAAGATGGTAGATGGCAGTTTCCTGGGGTTGGTGCATTTCAGTGTTACGACAAATACATGTAAAGCAGCTTAAAATAGTATAATGTTTAATCTCATACATTATTCTATTCACACTGTCTAAGGATTCTATGATGGCTGTAGATTCTCCCTTGCAGGAACGTTTACTTTCATTTAATATATTATTTCTTGTAACTTTAGGATGGAGGACTTGCGGGCAGTTGCTTGGCAAGAAGGGAAGCCTGATTGGGCCGATAGGGGACCTCCTAATGCTGGTGACTATAATAGTGTTCCAACTGAAGTTCCTTTCTTTGAAGAAGGTGAGGGAAGCTTTCTATCTGACTATGGCCACTTTTTTCTGGTAAGTAAAGTCATTAACTAATTGTTATTAGCTTCATGTGTGTTAATTTTGTTGTTAGATAGTATGTAGTTTTTTAATTTGGTTAGTTTAAGATATGACATCTGCATGTCCTTTTGGTCATATTGATGCTGAATAATTATTATAACCATATGTATAATGTATGTGGAGATCATAAGTTCATAAGTATGTTGCAAGTACTAATGGTAATATTAATAGAATAGCTTCTTGTTAATAAGCCAAAGTGGACTTCTCTGAATTCAACTGAGTAGTAAGAGCAAAATGTCCTATAATTAGTCGTTATGAGCACTATACCACATGGACCCAGACTTTCCACTGAAACCCTACATGGTGCTGTGTACTCATATATGGTAGCTCAAAAATAGGCTGGTTGGTTGGGTGGTGATTGTCGTTTAAATCATCAAAAATAGGCTGGTTGGTAAGCGGGTATCTTTCTTATTAGGGAGTCAGAGGTTAGGAGTCCAGGTTACACTAATTAACTGTTAAATATGGGAATTAATTGAATTACTACTAAAGAAAACGCAACTTAACACACAAGACTCGAAAAAACGAACCTGCTGTCGAGAAATTCTATTTAAATAAACACGCACAGGAGCTACATAAACGAGTTCAGAAAAATCCAGAAAAACTACTGGAACTTAACTATAATATTAACTACCTACCTACTGACCAATATTCACGCAAAACTAATATCGTTAAGGCCCCAAAACGGTATCCCGAACACAGCTGACCTGATTATGGCAGCAGGCATAAACTGATGTTTGGAACACGTTTTGAACACCTAAACGGACATGAACTGGCTTGAAAATTTTACTGGACCTAAATAGATATATTAAGAACGTGTACACAAAAATTTAGACAAAAACTCAATTGTTTAAATACCCGAAACAACCCCCAAACAGGAACAGGTATTGCTGCCAACAACGGTGAAACAATAAATAATCCAATCTCTTGGATATTTTTGAGCACCAAAACTGAAGAGAACACAAAACAAAGTATCGATTTTGAATAAGTTGAAAATTCTAAGACGAAGAATTAAAGCCGGTAAACTAAACTAATATAATATGAATCACTAAAACGAACAATTACTAAACTAAAACAAAAATATAATCTTTTTGGGTTTTTTATGTTTATGTAAACTAAGAAATAATTAAAACTTGGACTTGAAGATTAGAAAAACAATAATAACGAAAGGAAATCGCCCTTTCAACTACTCACCAAGATACGTAAACAATTTAGAATTATATTATTCAAAATCTGTTTTCTTTATGTCCGTGATATTAATTCAATTGTTAAAAGTAAATCCAACTCCTTGAATGAAATACCCGGTTGGAACCGGTACATGTTCTTATGCAGTTGGTACAACTATTTAATGCTTTGAGACAAATGACTTTAAACAAAATAGTCTTTGTAGTACTTCTCTGAATATTATAAATTAAGGTTGAAGTAGAAAGTTACATGATGACATCATGCGTACGTGAAACTTGAATGAAAATATCTTAAGCTTCAATAGAAGCATCATGCAATAACTAAGACACACGCACACATATATACTAGCATCATACATGTGTAATGCTGCGGAGGCGGCGGCGAATAGTTTTTGTTTTGCAACATGTCATTTTCAAGAATGCCATGGTATGTTATTAGTGCGATTCAATGTCACAAAATAGTTTTTGTTCAACATGTTTTATTTCCATCAACTCTTTTATTAGTCTTAAAATTAAATTATAAAAAACATTAAAATAAGAAAAAAGATTTCTATTTACGAAATAAGTAGAGCAAAAGATAATAAGATTTTGAAATTTGTGTTGATGTGGGTTGAGAATTGTGTTGGTATAAGAGAGTGTGTTAGTGGGAGGGTGTATTTTAAATGAATGAAAATTCAAAGTAAATTAGAAGAGAGAGTGAAATGTTGTCTTGATTGAAATTTAAGAACTCTTAAAGTGAATGAAGAGAGGGCATGTTAAATGGTTTTTATAGTAGTATAGATGCATGACTTAAAGAGTTTTTTTATAGATCAAGAAACCCTATGAGAAATTACTTAATTATTTGTCTTTTCCTCATAGTCGATAACGTTCTTTTTTTTCTCTAAATGTAAAGAGATCTCATCTATTTTAATATGGATTAGACCGTTGCCAAACTTAGAACAATAAAAATGACCACTTCATAAAAACAACCGATAATATACAAATTTTGACACATGAAAATATGAAATACAAGTTGTATAACAACAACTAGTCTCCATCAACCTAACATAATACACTTAGTCCTATGAAAACAAGAGTTCAATTTACATAACAAAATAAAACAGATAATAACACGAGTCGCAATAAAACATGTGCTATGATTTTTTTGAATTAGAATGGACTACTATTGGACTATTAGGTTATTAGATTATGAAATTGTTTTGCCTCCTCAAAAAACTTCCGGGTCGATCCCGGTTCTTTACCTGGACCGGTGACACCAAACCAGTTTGGAACCAGAACCGAATTAGGCCATTTCTAAAAACCGATAACCGGCCCGCTTAATGTTAATCGGTCCGGGTTTGGCACTGGTCCCGGTTCGGTTCGGTCCGATTGAGTCAAATGCTCACCCTTATTGAAACCAATTGTGTGTCCCTCACAATAATCTGATGTTCACCATATAACTACAATGTTACACAACGAAAAAGAAGTCAAGACAATAAAAAAACTAAATGAGTACGACTTTGGTTTTCGTCTCTGGGTGACCTTTAAAAGCTTAGCCTCTCATGTCCTCAAGATCCATTAAAATCGTCTTTGAATACATCTTGATCTTGAATAGAAATAAGGATTAAAAGATGGAACTTGAAAGAATTATTCTTGATTAAGATTATCGTTTCTCTTCTTGCCTTGCGTAATTGTACCACAAGGAAAACCTTGGGGTGTTCGCCATTTTCTGCCGTATGCTCCCCCTTTTCTTTCTTTTCCGTACACAGCTATCCAAAAATATATGTCTCCTAAGAATCCTATTTGATATCCATCCCTGATCCTCTCAAATAAATCCTTGCCATAACTTAATTTTTTTAAAAAGAATTATTGAGGCATACTTTTTCTCATTCATGTCATCTTTTTTTAACACTATCCATATATCATATATGTACATATAGTATATAAACTATATAATATATAATCTCTAATTAAGATATATATAATATACGCACATATATAAAATATACTCGTATGTATTTTATAAATCACTTTTTGGCCGATTGTATTCTTGATGGCAGGACTTTTCTTTTCAATTGCTCTCCTTTTTCAACCAACTCGGGTTTTTTTTAAATAATTAGACCAATTAGCTTTTTTTGTTCCTTGGCAGACAAAACAATAAAATGAATCAAAGTAGCATATTTTATAAACATTTCGGTGCATATCTTAATCAAATAAAGCACAATAAAATAGATATAAAATGCACCGACCAGTGGGTTCTGTAACTAGTAAAGGAGACATTTTTTATAATGGGTCAAAACAGGCCAGTTTCAGCTTGGATCACCTGCATTTCTTGTCTTTCTTCTCTTAAACTCTACATTCTACAATAACTATTGTTCTAGGTATGTTATATATGATTAGAAAACTTTCCACTAAAACCCATATGATGAATGTGTACTCTCATACTAGAGGTTGCAGAACGTGCTGGTTCGGTGGGTTGGGTAATGAGTAAAAAACTAGTAACTTTTTTTAATAATGGTCAAAATGACCAGTCAGGTTTGGATGAACCCATCTTTCGCCGTCTTTTCTTGAAATCTGCATTAACTAATGTTTTCAATATGATTAGAGACTTTATTATTACAGTGATATAATTTTTAAAATATAACACTTTACGAGGTTCTATGCGTCTTGACTACATTTCGGGAACCGGATATCTACATTTTTCCCATTCGAACTGTTTACCCTTAAACGGACAGTATTGCTACCTGTAGTTCAGGACATAACTACACAAGATTAGGAAAAGTATCATGCATTCTATTCACTATTAATTAGCATGCCACCAGCAGTGTTTTATGCCAGATTGCAAATATGAAGGGGGGTGAATTTTAATTTTTTTTTTCAAATGTAAGATCATGAAAGCATTACTAATTTGTACTTGTGTTTTCCTCATAGGACTGGTACAGTGATAGGTTGCTCCGCCATGCTGATGCAGTTCTTGGAGTTACTGCAAATTTGTTGCGGAAGCATCAAGAAAAAGAGCAAAATTCTGTACGTGTGGTGGCTAAAATCGGTCTATTATATTGGTGGTACCATACCGTTTCTCATCCTGCTGAGCTTACTGCCGGTTACTACAACACTGCTTTTAGGGATGGTTATGATCCATTGACTTCAATGTTGTCTCGTCATGGAACAGCTCTGCAGATTCCGTAATATTCTATCCTTTAATTTCTTGATTTTCCATAAAATAAAAATGAGAAAAATATATAATTTTCTTCACTTTCTCTGCATTAAGATGAAGAAAGATTGTTACATGGTCCTACTACCTCTACATGATTTTGAACATCACCTCAACAGATTTACCTTGCTAATCCCTTCGCACTATACATGGGTTTTAGGCTGAGTAGTTGTGGCCGTAGAGGTGGTGATTTCAACCCATTTACTCTTGAAAAAATCAGTTTGTGATAAATAAATCTTTTTAGTTTAAGGGTATGTTCATTAGCTAAATAAATCTTCTTAGTTTTTACAATGAATTAATGAAATAAGTCTTTTTTTACCTCATTTTTGAACTTGTAGCTGCTTTGATATGTTGGACAAGGAAACTCCTCAAACCTGTTTGTGCAGTCCAGAAGGTTTGGTTCAGCAGGTACTCTCCTCCTAACCAGAAGTAGTTTCCCTCTTGTTATTATGTATTTATATCATACTCCACTTCCATCATGCGATATTTGAACATATAGTTAGCTTAATTTGCTGTCAGATTTAATTCATTTCAATTGAAAATGGTCTGGAATATTACATGAGTAACTTATCCCTAAAATTAGCATTGGGGGTTATTTGGCATAAAAAAAACAGATGCCATAGTATTCCTAACTGATGATTTATTACTAACCAGATAAGAACCGCCTCAAAGAAAAGGGTGGTAGAATTGACGGGAAGAAATACACATGAACGATTTGATGAGGTATGCATTTTCTTTTTACATCCCGATTTTTACTTCAAGGACAAACTGTAACAAAATGTAATGTATTGTTCAATTTTTACCGATATATGCAACATGCATTTTTTTAACAGCTGATTGTAATATACTACCAGAGTATGAAATTTATTGTGTTTAATGGTAAAAAAAATTGTCAAAGTATGTTGCATTAAAATGGTTACAAAGTTTGAGGACATAATTGATCACAAAAAGAAAAGAAAAAAAGTTTAGGGACTAAACCACATTCTCAGTGAAAGTATGTAGTGTCTTGTAAGAGAGAACCCTTTTTCTATGCAATTACCTCACAAACATTATAAATTTAATACATTTCTCTTTTCAGGCTGGACTAAAGCAGATACATTCAAATTGTTATGATTCACAGGCAGATGCTGTGAGATCATTTACATATTTCAGAATGAATGATAAGATTTTTAGGGTTGAAAACTGGAATAACTTTGTACCATTTGTGCGAAGGATGAGTGCCGATTTGTAGAGTAACATCTTACCCTTAGAACAATACACTATGATTGCTCTACTGTTCATAATTCTATTCTTCCCTTCAATTTTTATAGTGCAACTTCTTTGTAATGTGTAGCTAGAAATTGTAGTATAGTGTTTCCTCCATATTGGTTGTTTGAGATTGATTATCAAAACTGTTTATCTGCTTATTGCTTTTATAGGACTCTGTAGTTTGAAATAAACAACTAAAAACTGCTTATTCACACATACACACAATCCAATTTTGATTGCAACTTCTCAAACACACAATCAATTTGGATATGATTTTCAAATGTATTTAGTTAAGGGATCAAGAGATGGGATAAACTCTTAAAATTCTTATTGTTATAGTATAGAAGAGGATTCTAGAACCTTTAATGAATCTTGAGATGTTGCTTTTGGAAGGAAACAATAAATGACAAAATGGACTCTTAACGAAAAATAATACTTGAATCTTATCTGACCTGGTCGCAAATGGATCTTTTAAAAGAAGATGAGAGTCATGGAACCATTGACGAGTTTAAAGCTCGATTGGTTATTCATGGTTTTAGACAAGGAAAGGGTCGACTGTTTTGATACATATGCTCTGATTGCTCGTATCCCACAATTAGATTGTTAATTGTTTTAGCAGCTCTATTCACAATATAGTAATGCATCAAATGGATATCAAAATAATGTTTTTAACTAGTGATTTGGGAAAGGTGTATATGGAGCAACAAGAAGGTTTTATGTTGCCTTAAAAAACACTGAACATTGACATTAGAAGTCTGATGAGATTGTCTTGTCTAATGGAATTTTATTAAACCAATCATTTACTTTTAAGTTGATAACATGGTGGGTTTCATCACACCCCAAAACTAAGTTCATAAGCTAAAGAGTTTTTGTCTTTAAATTTGTCTATGAAAGATATGGGGAGGCTTGGTATAAGGATTAAACATTAGAACACAGGTACTACAATTACACTTTTGCTATATTGAAGAATACTCGAGACAATCGATTGTAAGAATTGTTCTCCTGTTAGTACTCCCATGGATCTGAGTATGAAGCAAGTAAAGCTCATTTGGGAGGTTCTTTGAAAAACTATGTTGACGTAAATTGAAAATAGTCAGATACGCTAGTAGTATAGAAGAATAATGAAAAACACTTGAAATTATCGATGATATTGTTGTGTTCCCTACCTTTATCAATATTTTCTAGCATCTATCCAAGATCATCACCCAAATGTTATAGCAAAATCCCATTAGAAAAGACTAGAGAGAAAGAGAGGAGAACGTTCATCCACACACATAAAATAACTCTTTAATAAAGTGACCCTACTTATAATGTTTAGGATTGCATACCAAAATTGCTTATGTGTGTATCCGAATAATTCTACTCTACCACCCTTTTCTTTGATGCGCTACTTATCTGGTTAGTAATAAATCATCCGTTAGGAATACCATGACATCTTTTTGTTTGTTCCAAACAACCCCCAATGCTCATTTTAGGGATGAATTATTCATGTAATATTGTAATATCTTGACTGTTTTCAATTAAAATAAATTAAATCTGACATCAAATTAAGCTAGGTATATATACGTTCAAATATCACGTGATGGAAGTGGAGTATGATAAATACATGATATCAAAAGGGAAACTACTTCTGATTAGGAGTTTTCATTGTAAAAAGATTAACATGCCCCAAAAAGCATCAAGATGAACCATAAATCAAAGAAACCAACTGAAACAAGAACACAATGCTATCCAAACTCGTTAACAAATCTAACCCAATCCCATCTCTTGGATTAAATCTCCTCTCCAAAAGGTCAGTGAAGATCAACTACACATCAATCACAATTTCCTGCATAGTATTGAACCTAACATACCTGCTAGAATTAGAGTTTCTGACAACGAAGTAAAGAATCAAGAACACCAAGAATCCAACGAACGGGAAGCTTTTGATTGCAGGTACAAGAGGTTGAATTTGGCTTTTGGAGAAATGAGAATTGTGTGATTGCACATTCACCATTGTTGGATCTCATTAAGAAATGGTTAGAATTTAGTTCTGAAAAAGTTGTGACATTATTAAATGTGTTGTATGTACCCTAACTATGTGAGAATTTAATTTCTTGTCCTGTATCTAACAAATGTGGATAAAAATAAGTATATGAATTGATAAGTATATCTTATTGAAATCTGTTGCATTTGTGGGATTTGGTGATTATAGTAATGGTATGTTTATGTTAAGTCTTAGTAAACTTTATTACTATGCTTATATGTTAAAATTAATTATTCTAGTTTCTCGTTTAAGACATGTATATTATAAGAAAACGCAAAAAAAAAAAAAAGCGTCTTAAGGACGTATCGGTAATAGCTTTTGATTAGTATACTTGATGTTGAGCACTGTATCAAATATAGTCAGAATTCCAAATGTACTTAGTATATCATTTACCAAGTATCGGAAGCAACACTTTGATTATTAAAACACTTGTATATTTCATTAATTAAAGAAAATGAAGTCAATTACTTGGATATTCTGGACCAAAAAATAAATTTAAATTTAAACCCAACTAAAAGAAACCATGTAGTTATTGGGTTAACATTGATGAACATCAGTCCTAGCGCATACCCTTCTTTCCTATTCTAGATCTGTCACTAGACTTAAAACATAAGAAAATGTAAATCTTGCATGTTAACTAAGTCACTAGCCTACCTTTTATGAACAAAACTCCGAAGTGCCATAGACCATCATCCTACTCTTCCTATACTCTTCAAAATGTCATATCAACTCTACATTAACTTTTTTTTACATCTCATCATTCTTTCAATTCACAAACCTTATATGCATCCTACATAACCTTTCTTTATCTAAAAAAAGAAAAAAAATAAAGAAGATACAGAAAGGAGAGAGAGGGGAAAGAAAGAGAAAGAGAAAGAGGAGAGAGGGTTTCTCTCTCTACATGTTTACCAACTAGCGAGAGAGCAGATAGAGGGTTACCCGTGAGAGGGGTGATGGTGTTCTAGCTTTTCCATACCTAACCCACCACCCACCCGCTGGTTTGATACGACCGGTTTAAGATAATACCTAGTGATCTGTGTGATTTTCATGCAACAAATTAGTATTATAGCTTTAAAATATCTAAAATAATGATTGAGATACATCAAAATGATTGATTAAAACCTTAAGTAGTTATAGTTTTTGATTCTATATCCTTTTGACATGTTGGCATTATTCATGAGACTACGACTCCCTATATACCACAACGAAATAATGTGAAAAAAAAGGAAAAATATAGCTCTAAAAGAAATGATGAATTCCATGTTATATGCTCTAATTGTTTTCTGGCGAGACTATAACGTTTTACACGGTGTAATTAAAAACGGAATATAAATTATACTTTTATATATATATATATATATATATACACACAATTATATAAACAAGAATAATAAAGCACATAGTTGTATATTTATAACATAATTCATCATTATTTTTCTTTGTTTTCGATATATTCAATCACTCCTATAACTAAATAACTACATATTTGGCTCATATAACGGATAAAAATATGTCTAGCTAGACCTTAACATACGCCAAACTTTCTACACTCTCATTTTTCTTGATATTTATTATTCATCTTCCATTTTAGCTCTGCTAATCACCAAGATAGCCATTGCCATGGCTATGGCAAACACCCTATCATCAACACCAGCCCCTTTCACCCTCTCACCCTGCAGAAAAACCCTACCCCTTTACTCAACTTCAATCCTCTCTTTCAATCTCAAAACCCCATCTTCTTCCATTTTAATCAAACCCATCCACCACCGCCGAACCACCCTCATCATCGCCAAATCCAACAACAGCGACTCCGCCGACGGACCTGACCGTTTAATCTCTGCCGTCTGTTACTTCTACCCATTCTTCGACGGGATCCAATACGGAAAATACGTAATCACCCAATTCTCATTCCTCCAAACCCTAATTCAACCTCTTGTACCTGCAATTAGGGTTTTCAAAAGCTTCCCGTTTAATGGATTCTTAGTGTTCTTGACCCTTTACTTTGTTGTTGTCAGAAACTCTAATTTTAGCAGGTATGTTAGGTTTAATACTATGCAGGCGATTGTGCTTGATGTGTTGTTGATCTTCCCTGACCTTTTGGAGAGGAGCTTTAATCCAAGAGATGGGATTGGGTTAGATCTGTTGATGAGTTTGGATAGCACTGTCTTCTTGTTTCTGTTGGTTTCTCTGATTTATGGTTCATCTTGCTGCTTTTTGGGGCAGGTTCCTAGATTGCCCATTGTTGCTGAAGCTGCTGACAGGCAAGTTATGTAAACAAACACCATTGTTGTTTTTGAAAAATTTGTATTAATTGGATTATTGCATTCTTGTTCATGATTTGCTCATTTTGCCTATGGTAGTTTGGAATCGTTTTTCTAGAACTGCTTATCTGATTATTGCGATTTGATATAGCAATAAGCTTATTCACAAGTGAAATAAGCTGTTTGAAGGGGCTTATCTCAATCCTTATTATAAAAGAATGAGCAGATAAGTAGTTTTAAATAATCGATCCCAACACCATAGTGTCACATTGAGTTTAGCTATGATTATGAGCTTGAAATATGTAACGAGTCGATTCGAGTTTTACAACTTTCAAGTCTTATGTAATGTTAATATGTAATCTTAGTCGATTTGAAGGTTTATGGTCTTGCTTAGAGTTGATGTAACAAATGGCAACAAGACCTGATTTTATGAATGAGTAGTAAGATCTAAAAGTTTTATGACCTGATTTTATGAATGAGTAGTAAGATCTAAAAGTTTTATGATTTTGTTCAATGAAACTTGTCGTGTCGATGTCACTAAGGATTTCTTCAAGCATAGTATCCGTACGTTGGTTTTAGGATTGTAAGATTTTGATCCGGTTTGACATAGGTTGATTTGAATTAGTGAAGTAAAAATCAATAAGCTAGCTAACTCTGTTAAGAAAATGGACTAGTTAGTTTTGTGATGGGAATAAATTCATTTGGTCTTTTAACTTCAGCTGTTAAACACCATAAAATCTAGACCTTAAAGAACCCTCATTTGGGGTGATCTAAATCACTATGAGTTGCAATGCACAATTGCTATCATGCTTTAGTTGTAAACCTATTATGAATTTCTCATATACTTTGTTTTGTATATGAATTATCACATGTATGAAAGAACTTATTAACAATTGAGTAGGATTCAATCCTAAAAATAAGGAGATGAAAATAATCCTAGGTAAGACTTTAGTCATGATACCCTTTGGGTGAAGTGAGTGGTGTTCTTTCCAACCCACCTCCCTAATGGCCATATCAAATTTCCTATCTTTACCTCTCTCATCTTTTTATCCTAACAAAACCTCCATAGTGATCATCTTTCTATCTCATCACCCTCAATAACAACTTTTTATTTAAAGAAAAGGAGAGCTAATGAGAGAAATAGAGATACATAAAGCCATCACCAGCCTCACTAGCTTGGTGGGGCAAAATTTTTAAAGGGGCCGATTGCAATTGGGGCTGTATTATCCGGTTTTTAAAATGTAAAAGTATATAAGTAATATTAATTAAAGAGGGATATTAATTATACAAAATGATATCATTATTGCCACTTGCAATTTAAGGGACTAATTGTGTTAATTAAAGAAGACAAAGAAGGTATGTAAACCCAAAATTAGGGCACATAGCCCTAGGTTTGCTACTATAGCCGTAATTGGTGCGTGATTAAGGTGTTTGGGTGTGTATTATCCAAGAGAGCTGAGAGAGGGAAGGATCAATTCATCTTCATCTGTGCATCAAATTGTTGGGAATTGAATAGGTAATAATCTCTTTTACTTTTATGATCAATCATATGCTGTTTTCATATCATTTAATTGAGATTTGTGGACGTGTTGAATTGGTTTTGGCTGTTCGAAGATATGAAGAAAACCAAGAGCAAAAGTGAGGATTAAACCTTATGAAACTTGATGAAAACGAAATTAAATTGGTAGGGTTTGCTCACTTGATGCTAGGGTACTATAGCAACAAGAATGTTAACATTCGAGTGAGATTGGATTTTGTTATAATCGTGAAAGTTCTTGAGTTGTGAATCAAAAAGTGTAAGCAATCGTAAACCAAAAGTGTAAGTGGAATCGTGAATCATTGTTCGTAAATTAAACCAATCAAAAATTAATGTCAATGTGGAATTGCAAATCGTAGGTTGAGTTCCTTAGGGGATTCCCTATTGTATAAGGATCATAATTCGGAATAGTAAAACCAAATCGGAACCAACAACAGGCTAGATTGTAAATCAATCGTAAACCTTAATCGTAAACCTCAACTGGTATGTTGAATCGTAAATCTCGCTAGCCAAGATAGCAATCGTAAACCTTGAGAATGATTTATTGGGATCGAAAACTTATATACATGTTTAATCAATCGAGAACCATGGGATGATCAAATCGAAAACTGTGTTATGGTCAAATCATGAAAACCCTCACCGTAATCAACAGATTCGTAAAGTGTGTGTAACTGGGCGAATCGTGAATCCCTTATCGTAAACCACTCTAAGTGATATCTGAATCGAAAACATAACTAGACTAGCATGGAATTGAAAACATGTGTATAGGAATCGTAAACCCTTGTATGGGTCATGTGAATCGAAAACCATGATTATGTAGTGAATTGAAAAAGTAAGAAATGGACTTGGAATAATTAGAGAATTTTAAGTAAGGGGGTAAACAAGGTATATAGTCTTAGTAGATACTGATGTGATGGAAACTTTATTTGTAGGTGATTGTCGGTAATCTTGTTAATTCTGGATTCCTTGCTATTTTGTTGAGTTGCTGATTATGCTGCTAACAAGTGAGTTATACTAACTTACTCATTATCCTAGTGTGAAATGTGTTTGTTATTATTATGTGAAAGTATAACTAATGTGTTGATGATGTGAAGTGAAGGGTTTTGTAAATGGAGTGAAAACACAACTCGGACACAGAAAAGAAGTAAGACCCTTGGGGTGCCTTGAGTGGTCAACTGTATATGTGACAACTTGTACATACCTACTGTGGTATGTAAGTATGTGTGGTCGCTAAGCTTTATGCTTACTGTTGTTTGTTTAATTCTTTCATGAAAGGACCGTGTTAAAGCTTCGGCACAGTGAGGGCAGCTCATGGTCAAAGATACTTTTTCGTGTTAATATTTTTCAAACAGTTTTGTTATTTACATTAGTTGACTTGTAAAATTTGATATTTGAATATTGTACTTATGGTATGTAGCCTGGGTATAGGCCTAGTCTTAAATTTTATTGTAAGTGATTTGGTTGTTTTTACTCTGGTATGTGTTTATTTAAAAACATTTTTTTTTTCTCATGAAGGCTCCTTCCCGGAGCCGAGCGTTTGGTCATATCTACGCAACTTGAGTATTATCGTGATATTTTCCTACTAACCATTCTTGATTTAAACCCTTGTAAGATTAGAATACTGGACCTTTCTTATGTAAAACAAAAGGTTACGATGTACACTCCGGATGCTTTAGATATATGAAGTGCACCTTTTTTTTTAAACAACGAGGGGAGCAACGTATAGCAAAATTATTGGCCGTATGGAATTAAATATAATCTTAATTAAGGCACTTTAAATAATGATAAATAAGAGTAATAAACGAGGGATAAACGTGTAACTTAATTTTCCATGAGAGAGAGAGAGAAAGAAATAGGCGTTTCTAGTGGGTTTGATTTGAAAAATGATAAGTTGGTTGATTCGTCTTGGAATTTTCTCCAAATTCAATAATTTAGAGGCATATAAAATGCCGCGATCGTCGTCATGTGCTTCCGCTGCTTTATTACCCCATTTCTTTATTTATACATTATTATTATTATAACTCCCTCCAATTTTTTAATAATAATATTATTATTTATTATTTTCATATCAAATTTAGATTAGCATATATTTGTGATACCATACCATGTCTGAACCGTTGATATGATTAATTAATGTGATACGTAACTGTGTTACAATAGACTGTGATGTAATATACTAATATGTATGTTATGTTATTGAGTTATATGTGAAAAGAAAATTGAATGATAGAAAATTAACGGGAGAAAAGAAAATATTTTTATTATTAGTCGTTCTCGAGTTCGAAAGAAAATAAAAAAAATGAAATTTGAAGTATTTTTTGGTTTCTTTCTAAAACCTTCTCTACTTTTGAAGGAAAATCATGAAAGAAAAAAGAGATAATTTTTCTTCTAAAATCTTTTCTTCTTTTCTAAAAAACTTAGGAATACAACTAAGGTTTATTTTCCTTTTTAAATCTTTTCTATTCTCTCCTAATTTTAACTCGGGAACACAGTAGAAATGTGTAAACGAGTTGGTAAACTCATTACCCGAACAAGTTGGCTTCCGTTATAAGCTGCTTCGCCATTCTTTTTGAACAGTACGTAGTGCCAAAGTACGCACGTATCCGTATGTATGCAACATTTTACTTTTCCCCCATGCACAGGTTAAATAATGTTTGCATATATAACAGAATGCAGAGGCTAGAAACCAATCATTACATCAATGAAGATGAATGCACGCCTTTTTGAAACACCTTTTGCTCACTTCAAATCAAGGATAAGCTACAACAATTCTCATTGTGTTGTGTACGTTGCTTCTACTTTTATTACACATATGTTATACATAATCAACCTCAATTTGCCTACATACATACCTTCCTCTAACAAGAAGTCTATATTCTGACGTAACGCCCGGGCAACACATCATTTGTTATTATCATAGCTGAATGAATTTAGCTTACTAGAAAATCTATGTTATATTCTGATAATTAGTATAATAATTATCATATATTATTAATATATATATATATATATATATATATATATATATATAGGGGAGGGTTCAAACGAGAACTGTTTTTCGTATTAGAACTGCGAGAACCAATCTTGGTCGTTCAAGTGGTACGTGGAATTCATGGATGAAGAGCGCGGGGATTGAGTGTAACAAGGTGCATGTAAGGAATTCATGGGTGGACAATCCAATTGAAGGAGGGAGAATTAGACGGCTAAGATTGGTTCTCGCAGTTCTCGTACGAAAAATAATTCTCGTTTGAACTTTTGCCTATATATATATAGTTTCCAAGGCTCAATCCTATAGCTACGTAGTCGCGAAATAAGATCAAGAACAACTACGTACATGAGTTCATTGGTATCCACTTAATAATTAATCTGCAGCTAACTGATATTCGTATTCTTTGTTAGATTCAAATAAAGGTTATATATTGATTCAAAGTGAAAAATGTAACTACCTTCAAAATGTTATAAGTTAATTTGTATATTGATGGTCTATGCGTTCATATACAATATATATATTCTTGATAATGGCCTCTTAAAACTATTATTGTGCACATTTTGTCATTTCTAATAGTTTGCTTCTAATATTAACACATCTAGAAGTATAGGGACTACATATGTAACTATGGCTTATATAAAAGCCTTGTAAGTTGTAACCCTAGATAACGTTTGTAAATATATAGCCTACTTTTCACTTTTCACTTTTCACTTTTCACTGCTACGTATCTTCTTTTTATCTTCATATGTGTGGCTGTTTATTCCTTTATTTGTTGTTGTTAGTGATACTAATTTGGGTCCTATAAAACCGGTCCATACATTTTTTAGAGGTCCTGGGCAACACTAAAGAAGGGCTAAATTACAAAAAAAAAAGCAAACTAAATAACCAGTTGATTTCACAAACCAAATACATATAAATGAACTATCAAGTGATTCAAGTAATCAAGTAAACAAAACAATTAAGTTATAAACTAATTATTATGTTATTCAAGTAATCAAGTGACTTAAGTTTTATATTTACTCTACCATGAATTACGTCCAGATGGATTAGTCGTTATTACATTGACTTAATTTTCTCAAAGAACCCCTATTAATGAGTAATTAATAAGCCGTTACAATTATTAGCCACTAATATATTTTAATAAAAGAAAAAAATTAGTTCTCGTATAAAAAACAGTTCTTGTTTGAACGCCTCCTCTGAATATATATTTTTGCTCATGAAAAAAACGTGATATAGAAAGGTCAAATCTCATAATATTACGTGTTAATGAAGAACTTTTGGAATCGTATTGGCATATGTCAATTCACCTTTTATTCCCTTCATATATATTTAAAAGAGAGAGTATGGTTTTATTTTTCAAAGTTGGGTTTTCAATTTGCTCAATCTTAGTCATCCTCCACCAATATCCCCCCGCCATTGGAGATGGAAAGCCAAGACATTCCAAAAGCTGTATATTATCTCAAAATAAGCGAATTATTGATAAAAAAATAAATCTTACCAAATTTTAACTCAAAAGTTGTATATATAAGAAAAGGTTTATTTAAGAACCGTTTTTATTGTGATTATCACGAGAACCGTTTATGATTATTGATCATAATTAATCAAAGGTTAATTTTAATTGTTGCAAACATACAATTAATTAAAAACACATCTATCATTTTCACTTTCCTAATATTCTGGAGGTGGACCACTTACCCCTGTTTTCTTAAAGTTAAAATATCTATGAAACGCAACGGTATTAAAATATGAAAATTATACCAAATTAACAAGAATTTTATGCTCTTTAATATGACATCCACATTGCTATAGTTTTTCGAAGAAGTTTTTTTGTTTTTGTTGTGTTTTTTTCAGCACATACAGTGAAGTCACATATGCATGGTGCATAACAAAATTTTCATACTACTGGGTTTTGTTCTATGTGCATATAAAACTATATTTTATTCAAGCACAAATAGAGATAGATGCACACGTGTGCATATGTATATGTGCACCTAGATGCAAGCAAGTGCATCTAGATGCACGTGTGCACATCTACATATAAAACAAAATCGAACACTAATGACAGTACATAAACAAAGGTTGTTAAATTGGTTCTTTACTTATTTTTATTATAGATAAACAAGAACTAATGTAAGATAACTATAAACTAGATATTGTTAGAGAAACTAAAATAAAAAATCTTGATTAATCTAGGTAATCACATTTCTAAAAAAAAGCTTCAATGTAAAGGAATCTTATTACCAATTCAAAAAATTCTAAAAAAAATATCTGTGAGGTATTAGTACTTAATATATTACTCAAAATCAATACTCAATAAAGAGTCAAAGTTTAATATATTAACTCAAAATAAAGTTCCTACCCTTGATAATTGTGTGAAGTGATAAGTTGAATAATATACATACATACATACATACATACATATATATATATAAATGGCTGTCGTATAATAATTGAGAGTGAGCGTCGGTCTTCTCGGTGGCAATGGTGGTCGTCTATCTTCATCATGGCGATGGTCGCGGGTAGGGTTGGGTGACTGTGATAAATTTTAGATTTCTAGGTTCTTTTGTGGAGGAGGGGTGTCGCCGGTGGAGGTTGGTAAGAGTTAACGATTTATATACAGATCTGAGATTTTCGGGTTCTTTCATCAGAGCTCTTTGATTTGCAGATGTCGTCATAGGCAAGATGACAATAGATCTGTGGTCTCCATTGTCCGATCTCTTCGATTTATGGTGTCTAGTCATCGGAACTTCTTGATGGATGGGTAGCAGGTGGTTGTTGAGGCTGATTTGTCGATTTGTGGTCTTCGATTTTTGTTTTGTCGATTTGTGGTCTTCGATTTTTGTTGGGTAGTAGGTGGTTATCGCTGCCGATGGGTAGCGATGGTATTCGATGGTAGGTGGCAATGATTAAGTCTTTCATTCTCAGTTAAATATCCAACCTCCCAATATATATAGAGAGAGAGAGAAGCAAACCTTTTTTTTGTTTTATGTTTTGACGAAATAAAAAAAAATCTGTATTTTTATTTCATTTTGACGCTAATATCTCGTAAAATTGAGAATTAGGATTTGCTACGGTAATTATTTCATTTTGACGCTAATTATTTCGATCCGTTTATATTTAATTATTAGCAAATTAAGACAAAAGAACTTGCACGTGCGTGTATTTATATTTAATTTCCATTCTTCACCATTAAAGTTGTAATCAACGCTCATTTCTCCCTTTCTTTCAGAAAATCAATTATCAATCTTGGTGTATCTTTTATGTGGATCGATCTTGTTTTTATTTAAATATGTAATTATTATGGTTTGTTTGATTTTATCACAAATTAATAAAGTTTTAATCAATGTTTCTAGCTCCAATGGGCACTCACTTCCACGCTCTAAAACAGACGAACGCAATCTCTTCGAATTCCCGATTTCCTTCGACATCAACAAAGAGGATGGACAACTTCTTATCGTTTCGGAGGAATTGAGCGAATTTAGCCATGTCAACAAACAAGATTTTGAAGACGAAAAACGATACCAAGCGGTCGGTCTTATCGTTCCCGTGGGTTTTAACCCCAACCCTCGGCTAACATGACCGATGCGGTCGGTCTTATACATTTATGTAATTTTGTGAACTAGTTAAACTGATATTTATTCTTGTAATGTTTTTGTAATTTTAATGAACTGTCTAATCTATAATTTTATAAAATGATACAAAGAACATATGCAGAAAGGAGTCTTGTTACACAATCTTCAGTCTACAAGGACCATGAAAATGATTCGAATCCATTGATGTGGATTTGTTATAAAGCTTTCATTTTTTACATCAACCTCTTCAAATTCGATCGTCCGATCTATTAGAGAATGTAGATTATGTATATATATTATATAATCTGACATGTCATAATTGAGACTTCGCTTATAACGCGGAGATAGCAAGATGCCTTCAAAACTTTACTCTTGTTTCAATTGTACGCGTTTTTTGGTTATTACTTATCGGAAATGATTCTTCCACATAAGCAATTGATTTATCCATATAAAATGTATAATTTATTAACTTGTAAGATAACTATAAGAATATTATATATTATATGGAAGACACATTTCCTATTAGTTATATTTTCCATTACAAGAACTAACTACGTACATGTTAATTTTCTATTGAAATATATAGCTAGAAATATGCCACCCAAAACTTCTTCAATGAAATTATTGTGAAAAATAGTCGAGAATTAATTACCATTATTACTAACATGTATTTTGCTATTAAAAGTAAAGTATAATGATTTCTTTTTAAAGCTATAATTGTTTGATAATATTTTCACGACAACAAATAATTTAATAAATTTTTTTTAACAATGTTTCGAGAAAACCTCCATTCTTTCGGAAAAAAATAAAAAATTATGATCCAAATGCGTGCATCGTTAGAAAAAATCACAAGATTTCTTCTACTCGATTTGGCTTGATTCCTTTCTTTTTAAGAAATTCTTTTACCAAAATTAGGTATTGTTTTTCGTACTTTTGAATTTCTCTACATAGAATGCCAAACTGATTAAACTGTTTGAAAAGAATATAATATCATGGTTATCCTCATGATTCATGTGGTGAAAAGAAGAAAGGTGCAAATAAGAATCAAATTAGGGATGGCAAAAAAATCCGAAACTGACGGGGAAACCGAAAACCGACATAAACGGGGCGGGAACGGGGAAACCCGATTATTTAAACGGGGATGGGGACGGGGACGGGTTTGATGATCCCCGCCCCGATTACCCGACATA
>JAUEJL010126694.1:0-11516 GCA_032274825.1 Drosophyllum lusitanicum | reverse complement strand
TTTCATGTTGTGGCGAGTTAAGCATATAGATGTCATCCACCTCTGCTAGTTGTTCTGAGTAGATTTGGGGTATCCTTTCTTCTAGATATGGTAACGTGAACCACTTGGTTGGCCAGCGAGGTTAGGACTTTACAAGTGCTTCCCTTGGCCTCATGTTTTCTATGGTTGGCCTTTGTGATATAACTCTTTCGTGAGTGGCCAGGGGTTTAGATCCTCCATGATAGAATTCTGGGATGGGCCACTCACTTTGTTGCTGTTCTTGCCTTTGTTGCTGTTGCTTACTAACGAGGTCGATCGGTGAAATGTTGAACTGCCCTTGTGCTGGAGGGAAAATCTCAAGAAGTTCTCTGTTTATGGTTACAAACGCCTTATGTATGTCAATCAGTGGTTCCTCCTCCTCCTCCTCCTCCTCCTCTAATACAGGCCTTTTGCCTTTGGCTTTTGCGGTTGAGGTTTCTGGGAGGGTAGGCTCGGGTTGAGGAATGGTTGTTTCTGTTTGGATTTCAGGGATTTGGATTGTAGGGGTTTATGGGTCCTCTACCTATTGCAGACCTGCACTTTGACCAACCAAGAACTCAAACTACAACCTTGTTGCTTTTCACCACCACTGCCACTGCCACTACCCCCTGTCTGAGGCGTTGATGCTGGAGCGGCTTCCAAACGCAAGATTGAGCTTTGAGCTCCTATGTATCTCCACCCAACCCTCTACCGCTTCTCCCCCTCACGATGTCCTTGAACCTAAGGATCATCATGCCTCCTTTTTCATAAATCTGCTCGAGTTTTGCAGGAGGATTCCACTACTTATAGCCTCTGCCTAAACCCTATGATTGTTGTGGTTAAGGTATTGAGGGCTTGTAAGATAGAATCGTTGAAGGTATTTTGGCTGGATGAGGAAGCTTGGGGTTCTTGATTTGCAGTTCTGCCAGAAGGTTAGTTTGCCCGGTTGAGGGCTTGGCAACACTGTTTAGCGTGGCATGGAGCAGTTCTTTGAGTTTATTGACTGTGTAATCTCGCTCAATGACTGTGGGTGGTTTGGTTGCTAGGTGTTGTACAGTGGTGTTTAGGTTGGTGACTTGAGTTTGGAGGGAGTTGAGCTGATTCTGAAGGGCTGCGGTTCTTTGGGTTATATAATCTTTTAAATTAGACTCTACATGGAAGAATTTGAAGTCCATGTATTGTCTTAGTTCGTTTGTAACCCCGAGTTCACGAAGAGGCCCGGTTTGCACATGAGTCGTGAAGACTCTGTGGCCTACTGTCAGCACTGGGATAGTGGTGGAAATGGTTGGACTTCCACTCGATACTCGTGACACACCTTCAGGGGATGCGCAGTTGCAAATCGTGTCCTTGCAAAGATATGTATACCTGGACGAGTATGCGCTAGACTCGATTGTAATGAAAGAAAGGTTGTGGATGGGGTAGGCAGTCCACTGACTTCAAAGCCAGCAAACTCCGATTGAGTTGCTGACTGTGTATGTGCTATGTCCCCGTGGAATGAAACGGCCCTAGGCCGAGTGGATGGAGGGGATAGGTGCTTGCACTGGTTGGATACCGACGTCTTGTTCCATACCGACCTGAACATTGTCCAGACCAGTAGCAGTTGTGGCTTCCTGGCTTATTTGGGCTTCAGATCCCTCACCCTCATTCTTTTCTTTTTCTTTCTCACTCTCACTCACCACTTCCTCTACGACCACGTCGTCCCTTTCAAAACTCGACAAGTCACTAAAAGTTGCTGATATTTCTGATAAGCCCTGGTGGATGTTCTCCTGTTGATCGGACATCTGCCGAGTGCATGTGGACTCGCTAGGAACCTCTGGTTGAACTGACTTAGAGGAGGACGACTGTTTTGATGATGATTTTGAAGAAGCATCGGTCTCTATTCTTTCTGATAAGGACTTACTTGCTGATGAAGCGTTGGTGGATCAGAGTCACTAACATCTAACTGATCGAATGCAGAACTAGGATGACCACCCTCGCTCTCTTGTGTCTCACCACCTTCACCACTTCCACCACCCCTCTCAATAGCTTTTTCCACTCCTTCTCACTTGCCCAAGGCACCCCTGTGCTCCCGAGCTCCTATTGACCTATCACTAGGACCCTCACCTGGTGCTATTGCCCCCGTGTAGGCACAACCAGTTCTGGTTGCGCCGGAGGGGTAATCCAATGAGCTCTCAGATACTCTCTCACAACCTCAGTATGCTGATCCAACATCTGCAACAGGTTAATGGGCACAGTCATCGTCTACATCCCTGACATGTCCTTTATTTTTTTAAATCGTTTGATTTGTTGCATGGGCACTTGTGGATTATCATGTCTCCGAGGTATGGTAGGGGATATTTCGAGTTCATCCTCAATGATCATTGTCAGAAACCGTTGAAACGGTGTAAACGTTTTGCTACGGGAGGTGTCCTTTTCATTCACCATTCTCACTATTTCATCAAAAATTATCTCCGCGAAGTCCAAGTGCATATGATATGCAACCCCAACTAGCAGTTGCAGGGAGTAGAAAGATCAGCCATCAGTTCCCTAGTGTATGCCTGTCAAGGTTCTAAAGATGATAGTCGCAAGAGTTTGCCAGAACGGAACCAAGTTGGTTCTCTTGAATTGTTTGATTTGTGTCAGCTCCCAATTGTATCCAAGGCCAATCACAGCATCTAGGAGTTCATTATTGGGTGGTGGATCATCAAAACTTTCCTTCCCGGGATAGTCGTCGGGTAGGCGAAGGTCAAGGAGATAAAGGAGTCTGCGGGCAGTCCGTTGCACACTGCGGTTTTTAATCCGACCAGTGAGGCAACGAGCGCCTCTGCGGGAGACACCTTCCTGAAGGTATACCAGAGTTGTTGCAGTTAAATTTTAGGTACATGAGTGGATAAGGTGTTTGGATTGTAGGTAATGGCATGGCACAATGGTTGAGCTTTTAGAATTTTAATAATGAGGAGAATTTTGGTGTCAGTATTTAGGTCGAAGTATAGGTTGTTGCTGCTTGTGTCAAGGCGGGCATAAGTTGGAACAAGGGTTTCCTCTGGAAGAGGTTGGGTTGGTTCACAACTTCCATCTGAAACAGGCAATGAAAAACAAGTTATCATGCAGATATGACAGACATGGATAGTTTTCATATATGAATTTGTCATGTTGAGTAATGATTTGGAAGTTTCATATGTGAATTTGATATATTGACTTTGGCTTTGACGTTGTACATTTGAAAACTTTGAAAATGTCAAGTGTTGAAATTCAGACCACACTATGAATAAAGTCGGACCAAGTAAAAGTCGGACCAAAGTTTTGACCAAGTGTTTGTTCATTAAGTCGGACTAAGTTGAAAGTCCAACCAAGTTTATGAAATGTAAGTCAGACCAAGTGTTTGTTCATTAAGTCAGACCAAGTGAAAGTCGGACCAAGTTAATTCCACAAAAGTCGGACCAGTGTTTTGATCATTAAGTCAGACAAATCAACTTCAACTAAAGTCGCACCGAAGGTCAGACGAATGGTTTAACATATAAGTCGGACCAAGTATTGAATCCTTAAGTCGGACCACATGAAGAACATCAAAAGTCGGACCAATGAAGAACACTATAAGTCGGACCAAACACTCTTCTTTGACAGTTTCCAATTTGAATTATGTTTTTCAAGCAAACTAGTATCAACTAACCCAAATTTGTTACCATTGAAGTCGCAATCTGTTCTAAAACAAGTTTGCTTCTTGTGATAAACCAAAACATCAATACTTTGAGTGAATTTTTAATAAAAAACAACTATTCTACTTAGAACAATAACCAGTAAAAGCCCATTTTCAAAATTAGTAAGATGTTTGTCGTTTGAGTAGGATTTTTGTACCGAGAGATTCACAAACTCTCAAAACATGATTTCGACAATTTTGATCCTACAAACAACACCATTTTGATGGGTTTTGAACCCAAAGTTCATATGACGTAAACTGTGGCACGAACAGGGTTGAAACAGAGGGAAAACAAACCAAACACTTTGATTCTACTTGTTATTCATCATCATTTGATGTTTACCTTTGTGATTGATGATAACAAACGATGATTTCACACGAAAATCTCAACAATAGACGACTTTGAAATCGAGAGGACAAGAAGAAGATGAACAGTCATGGTTATATTATTTGCTTTTTGAAAAACTTGAAGGCGTGAAGAGAAAGAAAGGTCGGATCACCTCTTTTATAGAGGGATCCAACTTTTGGTTCAAACCGGTTAAGCCCATTTTGTTCTGTGGACCCCGTCCAACCCAAAATCAAACTTGTTTAATTTCATCTTTGTTTTTCTAGATTTTATATATTTTTGGGTTTTTATTTTTATATTTCTAGATTAACATGAACTCCCCCTTGACAGAAAAACAGAGAAAATATGTCCAAATGTGGAAATTTGGAGTTTTCGTCTGTAGTTTCTGATTGTTCTTCTGTATTTCTCCCCCTACATAAATGCATAGAAATGTATTTTTGTAGACTCACGAGTAACAACGCTCCCCCTAAGCTGGAGCACCTTTATTCCTGCACACTTAACACTACCACGCGTAATAACGTATGATGAATCAAGGAAATAATAATCAAACCGTAGGGAATTGTAAAGTGATGAATTACATTTTCAAATTCAGCATACCAATCTTAGGCACCAAGTAGCTAAAGCGAGATTCATCTAATGGCTTGGTAAATAAGTCAGCCAACTGATTTTCTGTGTTAACATATTGAAATTCAATGAGTCCCTTTTCCACATTGTCTTTTAAGAAATGATACCTGATGTTGATGTGCTTGGTTTTGAGTAATGTACCGGATTGCATGAAATGACAATTGCACTTTGGGAATCACACATCAATGGGATTTTAGAGTACTTTAGGATGAAATCTCGGAGTTGGGTCCCCATCCACAGACTTTGTGAGCAACAGCTAGCAGTGGCTACGAATTCAGCTTCTGTAGTTGAAGTAGATACACGATTCTATTTCTTTAAACTCCAACAGACAAGACGGTCCCCCAGGAAGTGTGCACTACCAGAAGTGTTGTTTCTGTCAATCATACACCCAGTATAGTCGGAATCCGAATACGCAAGCAATTCAAAATAGGAGTCTCGGGGATACCATAGACCAAGGTCAGGGGTTCCCTTCAGAGATTTCAGTATACGTTTAACATCCAGGAGATGAGATTCTTTGGGATTGGCTTGAAAGCGCGCACACAGACACGTAGAGAACATTATATCTGGTCTACTACCGTCAAGTACAGCAAGGAGCCAATCATACCCCGATAGGTTTTCAAGTTAACTGTTTTTCCATCAAGATCAGCAGAAAGCTTGTTTTTGAAGACATGGGGGTAGCTTTGGACGAACAGTCAAACATTTCATATTTTCTTAGTAAATGGTTGATGTACTTAGATTGATTTATCAAACTGCCGTTTGATATTTGTTTAACTTGAAATCCAAGGAAGAAGTTCATCTCCCCCATCATGCTCATTTTAAAATTTCTTGTCATGATTTTTCAAAACTCAAGACTGTACGACGGGTTCGTCGAACCAAAGATAATATCTTCTACGTAGATATGTACTAAAATGTAGTCATCTCCGATTTTCTTTGTGGACGATGTGGTGTTGATCCTTCTTTTGGAGTACCCCTCATTAACCAGATAAGATGAGAGGACATCATACCATGCTCGAGGAGTTTGTTTGAGTCCATACAGAGCTTTATCAGGAATGTATACATCATTTGGTCTTTTAGGGTCAACAAATTCCTCTTGTTATGACACATACACTTCTTACTTCAGGATTCAGTTGAAGAAGGCCGTCATGACGTCCATCTGATAAACTTTGAAATCCTTATAGGCAGCATAAGCGAGGAATACACAAATGGCGTCTATGCGAGCAACATGAGCGAATGATTCATCCTATTCGATACTCTCCTATTGGTTGTATCCCTTTGCTACCAGACGAGCTTTGTTACGAATGACTACTCCATCTGTGTCCTTCTAGTTCTTTAACACCCACTTGGTACCTACATTAGATTTGCCTTCAGGTCGAGGTACCGGTCTCCAAACTTTTAGCCGTGCGAATTGGTCCAATTCATCTTGCATTTCTAGGATCCAGTCAGCATCCTATAAGGCATCGGCAGTGCGCGTTAGTTCGATCAAGCTTAGAAAACTCAAAAACTGACACTCATTGGCGGTGGCAGATCTGGTTTGAACACCAATGTCTTTGTTGCCAATGATCTAAGTCTTAGGGTGTCAACTTGTCCACTTTGTAGCATGGGGAGTTGGTGCGTTGTTTGTTGGGGTATCATCTGTTTGAGGAAATAATTCATCTAATCGCTGTTGAGTGGATGTTTCCTGTAACACCCGCAAACCCGGGCTAGTCGTTAGCGGGTTAGCAGTACATATTTATGTGTGTTTAATTTATTTGTGTGTTTTAAATTAGAAGTTGATATATATATCATGTTTAGTAACTAAATAACTAAATGAAATTAATGTATATGTGTAAATATGCTGTAGAATATGTATGTATGAAGTATGTATGTATGTATGCATGTGTATTTGGATAAAAAGGTGTTGACACCTTATGCTTGGATATTTTGAATAAGTGTGTATACGTGTGTTATGATAGAAGTCATTAGCTCATTTGAACAAAAGTTTGAAGGGGTGTGTGTGTGTAAAATTACTTCTTGGTGAAGAAAGCTAAGAAGCTTGCAACTTGGAATTTTGGATTGAAGATTTAGAGCTTTATAATTCAAGCTAAAGGTTAGAGTATGTTTATAACATGTTGTTGATCATATTGATATGTTTCTTGCTGTGTTTTATGAGTTTATATGAGAATCACCATAGATGAAGTTTTGAAGCTTTCTTGATATATGGGTTTTACATTGTTTGATGTTTAAATTGTTTTTTTATGTGTTCTTGATAATTAGAAACATGAAATATGATGTTTAAATATATTTTAGTAATGTTTTTAGTAAGTTTTAAGTTCTGTCTCTGGGTATTTTTGAATGGAAAGTCGGCTGAATCAAGAACAGGAAGAAGAAGATGAAAAATTAAAAATATTATAAATTTGAGGGGCCCGGCCTTTAGGCTTAGAATTCGAAGTGGTCTATGGGGGATCCGCTCGAAGTGGTCTTGGTTCGAAGGGAAGGGGGGCCGCTCGAAGTGGCCTTGGCTCGAAGGATCCGCTCGAAGTGGTCTTGGTTCGAAGGGAAGGTGGGCCGCTCGAAGTGGCCTTGGCTCGAAGGGTCCGCTCGAAGTGGGCTTGGCTCGAAGGGTCCGCTGGAAGTGGTCTTGGCTCGAAGCCTTGGCCGCTCGAAGTGGCCTATGGTTCGAAGCCTTGGCCTTCGAAGTTAACGCGACATGTTTGGTTATTTTTTTCAGAATGTGGAGCTTTGTTTGTTGGATTTTGAAACATATTATATGTGTTTATGTTATGTGGATTTATTATGAGTATTTTGATATAAATATATGTGGATATATATATTTATAAACCAGAAACTAATTTAGGTGTTGCTGTGTTTTCAGGCAATACCAAGGCTCAGTGATATTAGATATCTGAGTGCAGCTTTTGAAAGCAAGAGGTGAGTGGATGTTAACTCACGGATGGTAAAGGTTATAATTGATATGAATGATGTGATGCACATGTTTGTGACTAGCTAGACTGTTTAGTCTGATGCTCATTGCTTGTTGCTTGTTGTTTATCGATTATATCTGTTTTGTGATTATTTGGCCGATACGTACTCGAGGGATGATATCGAGTATCGTTTAAGGAGTCAGCTATACGTAGAATTGGGCTGGGCCTTATCGCTATTAGTTGAGCAGTTGTAGACCCTCTCATGCATGCGTTGTATTGGAGGGGATCTAACTGTGTCAATTGGCGGTGGGCTATCGGTAAACATTTGCTTTGACCGGCATTGGTTGTAGGTTCTGCGCCGAACCGCCGATCTTTTGGATTATGTGATTACATGCTTTGATATCGATTGTTGATGCTTGCTGTTGTGTTTTAAGCTTCCTCTCACTTAGTTTTGTGCTAATTCCCCACAGTTGATTGTTTTTGCAGATTTGTGAGTCTGTGGCTTGTGAAAGGAAAAGTTGACCTTGCTCTGATATTGATTTTAGTTTGAAACGAGCCATGTTATTTTGTAACACCAAGACGAATGCTATGTTGTTTTTGTGAACAGATGTTTGATGATTGTAAATATTATACCTTTTGTAAATTCTTGTTTAAATGCTTCCGCAGCGTATTTAAAAAAATGGCTTAGGATTTTCCGGTGTTACACTAAGAGTGGGATTCCTACAATCATATTAACACCTTATCACCATACAACAGTGGGAAAGCCCAAGAAACAGAGAAGGAAAACAACAGAGGAGATTGAAAACATGATGGCAGGAGGAAAGTTGTCAAGAAGGTTCAAGACAGTTACATGTGGAAAATGTGGTCATTCAGGACACAATTCAAGGGGTTGTAAACGTCAAGGAGGTTCAAGTACTCAAGAAGGGCAGTCAAGTACTCAAGAACCAAGAAAGACTCAAGCAATATCATCCAAAAGACAAGGAGGGGCATCGGTGGCAGCAAAGAACAAAAAGAGAAGGCTTTGTGTTGGGGAGATAATCATTTCAACCCAATAATCAAATATGTCTATTGAAATACATAGGATTTGATAATAACAAAACTAAACACTCAATAAGACTTAGAATGAATTTAAACATGTGTTGTTTAGATTATGACCGGAAGTTACAAGTATAGAATATCAGCCAAGGACTTTCTAAGTATTGAGCGAAGACATCATTTGAGATCAGTTGAAGAAAAGGCAAGTGTAGAAGACTATCAGTTGCAGCTAACTCAACCATCAGCTTAGCAATTACAAGGATCAGCTGAGCAATCAATTTGATCAACTGAGCATCATTTTGATCAGCTGAACAACCGAAAGCCTTCAGCCAAATTATCTTTCTCAAACACTTAGTCTTATTTTTTGATAAGCTTATCTCTCTGAATCATCAGTTGAACTTTTGTAGTCTACCGATCATCTAGGTTGATCAACTTATGCATTGTTTAGCTCTAACAGTTTGATCAGTTGAGCACTATGCTATCAGCTGAGCACTCTCTCCCATCAACTGAGCAATCAACACTTAGGTTTTAGAATTCATTTCTACCAGCTTAGTACATTTTGATTAGCTGAGTCGTACTTTCAGTTCTGGAAAGTTGTTTAGTATATTCTATTTTTGTTATGTAATTTTTCTATGTCAAAGGCAGAACATGTGTTGTTCTATTATGCTTTATATCTTTTGTTGTAAAAGTATTTTCACTTTTTGTACCACAAAATGAGACAAAATAGATAGAACTTTATCTCTTGGAAAAGGTTAAAATTACCTTCAAACAAAGATCTTGAATATTGTCAAAGTATTAAAGTATGGCTGAGAACTACATCTTTGATAAAGTCAAATCTGAAGAAACATGACTGCTGATAAAAGTTCAAGCATGGAATAAGAAGTTTATAGTTAAAAGCATAAAGTGGGGTAAATAATGTTATTATATTGTTAGTGGATGTACTTTTGCAGAAAAAGTATTATTACTTTATTCACTCCTAATTAAAGTAATATTACTTTTTATCCACTTGTTTTATGATTTAAATATAATTTCCCTTTTACCACCTTGTCTCTCTACACCCTTCATCCGTTGCTGCCAAGACTCTATATATACACATGCATTATCAACATGCAAAATATATCATCTACACAACACAAAACATCTCTCTCGAAGAACAAGTTCAAAATTTAAGCAAGAGCAAGTTTTAGAGTTAGCATAGTGTAGAAAAACTTGTCCATATATTGGACCTCTTTAAACATTAGTTGTTTTTAGAGAAGCTTGTCTATGTGTTAAACATTTAGTTGCTACCTATTGTATTTGGAATTTTCACTTCCTTATACTTGTAATTCTTAATTAACATCAATAAGAATTATATTAAAAGTATAATTAAGTGTGTGCATAAAAATTAAAAAAGTTTAAGTTTGTATTCAACCCACCTTCTATAAATATTTGTTGTTGAGTACTTAATCTGAGACTAACACTTTGACTTCAATTTATAATGTTTGGGGTTGTTTTTGTTTTGATCAGAAGTTGTTTATGCATACTACAAACACTGCTACTTTATTTGTTTTTTGCCTTTTGTGGCTAGCTTGTAATGAATCATGTGAATCCAAACTTAACTAATATGCTACTTGCTATGTGTGGAATTTGGATCTTTATTTTGTATGGATCATGTATGGTATGTGTACTTGTCATGTATTTACTCATTACATTCATTCCGTTGACATAAAAATACCAAATGAGCAGGGATATTGACATAAAAATACCCAAAATAATCTTTCCATTTCATAGCTTAAGTGCTACAATAAATCCACCAAAAGAGAGCAAGGGTTCATAATGACCAAAACAAGTTTGTCATCATCTATAAACAACTCATAAGAAACTAATTTCAATTACAATTCATAGCATCCATAAATACAACACAAACCCTATCCAACTTAAAATCAAGAAATTCCTCATTCTTCTTGCTTGATTCTCTGCTTCTTTCTTTTTCGATTCGAGTACATTCTTTGTCCTCAACAAACCTGTAATGATATCAATGGAACGTTGACACATTGGGGGATCTACCCAACCAACAAATCCGCATCTTGATTCCTACAAAAAAAAACCAACCACGACCTAATTAATTCTTCACAAAACAAAATCAATCAAATCTATACCTACCTTCTTTGGACAAGCATAGAAACGGCGACCAGGATTATTGTGAGTCCACGAAGTTTGAACGATTGCAAGTTGGCCACACCAACAAATCGCCATTTAGCTTAGAGCTTAGAGGTTGAAGATGAATACAAAAAAATTCAATTAGTCAAACATATGAATGTTGGCAAATGGTATGATGTTTGCTTTATAGTTGGCATGTGATAAAGAAGGTAAAAGGACCAAAATACCCTCGTGTGTAGGTCACATGAGGGTTTTTAACGTTGAAAGTAAACGGACGTTTGGCTAAAGGATCAAACGTGAAACGTGTTACAAATTACAAACCACAATGACCATCAATGGAATTTTTAATATTAAATGACGAAAAGTGAAGTTTTGTACAAACCACAGTGACGAATTTGAAATTTACTCTAAAATGGGTTGGTGCGATTAAAGCGGTTGATAAACTAGGACCAAAAAAGAGGAAATTAATGATCAATTTAATCCCAAATAATTAATTTTTATGTAAATGACAATAAAAAATGTTTTTAGAAAAATATTGTTGTATAGCTTATAAAATAGAGGACAATATTTTCTAAAAAACGGTGTCTATGTTATCAATGCCATAGAGATTTTGCCTATTTTTTAAACCTTGTCCGTTTTCACATTCTATATACAGTGTTGTGTTTAATAAAGTCTATGTGAAAAATATAGTCCTAAAATTTTAATATTCAATCACAGCTGACTCAGTATACAATCACATGTGATTTGTAAAAGCATCACATGTGAATTACGAAAATGCCACTCCGCCCAAAATTTTAAA
>JAUEJL010126683.1:0-11516 GCA_032274825.1 Drosophyllum lusitanicum | reverse complement strand
CTAGTTTCCAGATTCTTTGATGGTTTGGTTTTGATATAATCAAAAACAACATTTACATTTAAATTAAAACGTTGCAACAACCAACGAATTGGAAGCGGAGTAAAATTTCAGGAAAAACATTTCGAGAAAAAGTGAATAGAATAAGAAAATATTCAACCCCTTAAAGGCAGAATGTTGCTTCAGCCTTCATTGTTTATCGTGGTGTTATATTGGGTATTTAATTTTATTTGGGGATGAACTTAATAAAAAGTAGGCAAATTTGGCTTATAATATACAAGACTTTAGGCTAATTAGGGGGGGCCAAGCACCCTTTAGCCCCCCTCTGTCTCCGTCACTGGCTAGACTCGTTTAGGCTCGAGTATTATTTTAATATTTTTATTAAAATGATATATATATTTATTAAATATTAAACATATAAAATATAAATTATATTATATATGGAGCTCGTTTAAGCTCACGAGCTCACTCTTTGGAACTCAAGCTTGACTCGTTTATTAAATAAGCTTTAATCTAGGCTCGATCTCGAGCTCGTTTAGGCTCGGCTCATTTCGAGCTTTTAACGATCCGAGCTCGAATAACTCACGAGTAACTCGGCTCGTTTACATTCCTAGTTAAGAGACTTTATTCGAAAGTTGTAAAAGATCTCTGACGGGCAACACTAAGGATCACAACTTATTTTGTGTGAAAATATCAAAATAAATTAGTTTTTAAAGGAAAGGTTCAACAATTAGATTCAATGATACCAAAAGGCTTGTAGCTCAACGGTATCTGGTGTTAAGGAGTGGTTAACCCTACCAAGAGGATGTGCGTTCAAGTTTTGTTGTGGACAATGTAATAGATTTAGGAATATGTTTAGGTGCTACTATTTGGACTCCCTTCTCTCATATATTAGTCATGTCACATTAATCAATCAAAGTTTTCAATGTAGGTCATACATCACATCAATAGGATCAAATTAGACAATCAAGGAGGTCCAAATAGTTTTACACGGTTAAAAAATCCAAAGATTCTCTTGATTTGTGGGCTAAATCGGTTAGATTGTTTTTTGTTCTTTAGAGATAACTTGTGTATAATAAGAATTAATCATATATAACAAAAAAATGTTTAGTTAGACAAATCTAATTAGAAAAAATAATAATAAATTTATAAAAACATAAATATTATAATTGTTATGTACATGATCCCCCCATGAAAACTAAAAAGTAGTTTAACATTTTTCATAAGAGATTAAATAAAAATCTTCATTTTTTATTTTTTTGAACAGCAGAAAACACTCGTACAATAATTTACTCATAATTTTACACCATTTCTAAATTTATATCTTTTTATTCATGATGACGGGATTCAAACCCATAACCTAGGTCATGGGCAAACACCTTACCACTAGGCTCGAAGCACAGTAAATTTTATTTATTATTTATTTACTTATTAAACATTAAGAAACTATCAATCGTAACACGTGGTCCAGGTGCATGGAAAATGGTAATAGAAATGAAGAGGATTGTGAGTGAGTTTATGAACCCCACTAGAGTATTTTCCATATATATTCAATTCAAATCAAATTAAAATACTAAAAAGGTCACAATCTTTTTGTCATGTTTCTCCATAAGTTCACGCATTAAGAAACGCAAAGAACACACAGATGGACATGTAGCAGAAGACCAACACTTCATTTCCATTCATATACACCACCAAAGAAAAACCCTAATTTCATCCAGATTCACACATCCTGTAACTCAAAAACTTCTGTCAAATCTTGTGGTTTTTCAGGTTCGCATGTGCTTCACGTTTACTCTGTTTTCAATTGCATTATATATATTGCATCCATAATCATGTCTGCGAGAGCGAGCTTGCATGTTCATATGTAAAAGCCCTTTTCTAGGCTGTTAATTATTGTGACAGCCACCGTTAATTAATACGCCTAACTTTGTTATTATTGCAGCTTTGATTGTATAATCGTCTGAATCAGCTTTTTTTGTTAATTTGTTGATTTGTGTTTTTGTGTGTGTGTCATGAAGACACGTTTAGCTATTGAATGTGCAAATTGCGCAATTATTTGGGGCGTTTCTAATAATAAGTACTGGAAAATGTTGCAGAGATGAAATAGTACAAAATCATAAACGAGTTAATGCTAGTTCAGAGGTGGAAAGTGGTGGTCCGGTCAGCGATTATTGGCTTCCATTACTGACTTACTGTCACTCTACTCTGCGTCTATTTTTTGACTCTCTATCTCTCTCTCTCTCTCTCTCTTTCTCTCTAAATCACGCACACGCATTTTTTCACATAGTTTGATTTCTGCGAGTGTGTTGAATGAGAAAGAAGGGAAGAAAAGAGAAGAAGATGGGAAGATTACCATGCTGCAACAAAGGTGAGGTGAAAAAAGGTGCCTGGACTCCTGAAGAAGATAAGATACTTCTCGATTACATCACTAAGCACGGCCATGGCACTTGGCGTTCTTTCCCTAAACTTGCAGGTTCTCTCCCTTCCTCTTGTGTGTATGTGTTTACAAATAAGTTTCATGGAAGCCCCCATTTAGTCAGCCTAATGAAGTTTCAAATTCTTAAATCCAGGGTTAAATTGGTGTTGAAGATATTTAAAGCAGTGTTTGCAGATCATACATACTTGTGTGCTTTTATTTGACTATATATGTGCTATGTAAAATATGAATTTGTTTGCTATGATAGTTGATGAATAAACATGTCGTTAGGCAAATTTCTACCTCTATAGAAGAAATTTTCTTTCAAGAAAGTATGAATCAGAATTGTTCTTCGTTGTATTTTGATCATCTCAATGTTTGTGTTGGTGAAAGAACTTGTGTTATGGTGTCAGTGTCTTTATCGACGCTTCACTGAATGATTAAAGACGTGTACGAGTATCAGCAGAAGCTCAAGACAAATTGACAAAACCAAAGAGAATTAGAATTAGACAGCAAAGTTTGTCTGTACCACATCACAATAAATAACAAATCGGCTCTTCCTTGAATCGATATTGGACTACAAAGAGAGGTATGATGTGAACCCATTATGGTTGTCCTGTTAACGTCATACGATATTATGAGTGTGGGCAGAAGGATGACGCATCCTGGCAAGAGCCCTAGGTGGAAAAAAGTTGATATTGTACATGTTAAGACAAACTAGTTTGGTATCCGAAACTCATGATCTCTGTTAAGATTGATCCAAGATTAACTGAACTGATAACTAGGGTAGATTAAGATTAAAAAAAATGATTTTTTTCCATCCAATCTGGTAACATGAAATCGTGTATGTTATTTTCTTGTTATGTTGTCCTGTAACCTCTAAAACAACCTTTGAGGATGCAATTCATGTTCTTTAACCCTTTTAGGCTTGCTTCACCATGTTATGCTTTATGATTGGTGAGTTTTAACCTCTGGGAACTGTTTTGACAGTGAAGACTAAATGGGCAATCTCTTTATCTAATAGGTCTCCGGCGGTGTGGAAAAAGTTGTCGGCTAAGGTGGACAAATTATCTTCGGCCTGATATTAAAAGAGGTGCCTTCAGTTATGATGAAGACCAAACAATCTTCCAGCTGCACAGCTTGCTTGGTAACAAGTAATAAACCACTTAATTAACTCTGTTTATAGTTCGTTGTTTCATTTTGGGATTTCTTTTTGTTCCACTAATTGATCAATGAATTATGAAGGTGGGCAGCGATAGCATCACGGCTGCCTGGAAGAACAGACAACGAGATAAAGAACTACTGGAACTCTCATTTGAGAAAACGCATCCCCAACAAAGCCCCTAACCTACAGGCCAACTCAGCTTCCAAGTCAGCAGATACAAAATCCAAGTCACAGTCCACCAGTCACATGGCAGAATGGGAGAGTGCCAGAGTGGATGCCGAGGCCAGGCTATCAATGGATCCAATCCTTCTCAGCTCACCAACTGGACTACCCGATTGTGACTACTTTCTTCGTGCATGGAATTCAGAAGCAGGTGAATCATTTCAAAGAGCAAAGGACTTTGATCGGGCGATAAAAGTTGAATCAGATTCTGTGGTCACAATGCAAGCAGAACCCACGTTCACTGCCTGCTCGACTGGTGCATCTGCTGATCGAAGATGCAAGATTGAAGCCGAGGAGGCAACAAACAGTGGTTCATATTCTCCAAATTCATATAAAGCAGAGAAATTAACAGATATAACATTGGATCTGCTGCTTGATTTCCCTAATGATGGAGAATATCTAGAGTACTTGCAAGGTGACCCGAATGATAATTCAGCTTCTACTTGACAGGTTATTACTCTAATGCCCCCGCCATGTTTAGATATCAGGTTAAAAACTTTTTAGGACTATGGGCTTTTTGTGTCTAAATTAGGAACTATCAATATTAACCAAAAACTTTATGGTATAAATGTTACTTTCAAACTTTTGCTACAAAAAGTTCATATGCACACAAAGGCACGCAGATAATGCAAATACGAAATCGATCTTTTAGTATAATACAAACAAAACATACATTTAAAGACTTGCATGAAACATTTATCTCGAAAACCATCTTGTTAGGTTCTTGGGGGTGGATCTGGTGGCATGACATTTGGCACTCAATTCTTCCGTCTTCAGAAGATCTTCCTTACGTTTTGCTTCTGTAATTGCTCTCTTTTCTTCTGCTGTTTGGTGTAGGAGAGCTATCTTGTTCTTCATATTCTCCGTGTACTTGGCCTTCTTCTTCTCGAGTTTCTCCTGCTCTCATGTTCAACGACCGAAGAATAAATAAATAAATAAACGAACAAATTAATTAATGTAAAAAAATTGTTTAAAACTGAAAAAGATGTGACTGTGAGTGTGACCTCGATCTTTTTCAAATCAGCTTCTAGCTCAGCTTTCTTGCTGTTCTCCCATGCTCCAATGGCAGCTAGCTTCTTCTGAGCTTTGTTCTCTATCTTGGATCTCTCACCTTCTTCCCATGCTTTGATGAGTGCATCTTTCTTCTCTGTTGCTACTTTAGCAAGTACAGCATCTGAACAAACAATCAATTCCAAGTTCAAAACTGAACACTAAAAACTGAAAATCAAAATTCATGATGATACTACCTCTATGCGCAGAACCCTCTGCAGGTTTCTCCTCACAAGGCTCTCCTGATTCTTACATATAATCAAACAGTTAGAAGGCGTAAATCTATAAATAGTGCTTAAGCTGCTGATATTAAACAACAAAACTTACTTACAACAACAGCAGCCACTTTGGTATCACCGGTGGTGTTCTCTTCAGGAAGAGGAAGAGCTTGGTGCTCCACCGCGGCAAGTGGTGGCTCCGCTGTGTACTCAGGTTGAACATCTACCTTGTTGGCTTCTTCTGCCGCCATGTCTATCTTGTAGAGGTTACAGAAATTGAATGGTTTGAAGTGTGATGGATATGGAAGTTTATAAAGATAGTTATATAAGGAGTGCACGATTTAGAATGAGCTGGAAGCATCTGCTGTTAACTGACTGTTCCTTGCGTTTATTTATCGGTTTTACGATTGTATTTGACGTAAAAAGGCGCTGAGATTTTCTTATAATTTAGTTCACAAGAAGATTCTTTTTTATATTTTGTCACGATAAATTATGAGGTTGAATATCAAAGTATGAAGATTATTTTAGAAGCCGTGTATTTGTTGCTCAAAAAAATTAAATTATTTTTATGTAATTTTTTTGTCTAGGCGAATGTATGCTAATGATTTTTGCTAAGTTTTTGTTGTTTGGTTGTTTTCATGATATGTGCTGTTATTTTCTTGCTGTCATCACACTACGAGGTAATTAAGATGGTTGACGTAGATCGTTATCTTCGATTATTCTTATTATTAGAATCGTTACAATTCACGTTAGGAAGCTTAGCTATGAATGTTTTTTAGTGTAAACTACAAGTTAAAAACTATTAGGTCAAATCATAAACTACAAGTAACTAAAATGGATAGTAACAAGATGATGAAGGTCACTTGTAAATTTGCCTTACATGTAGAGATGGTAACTATCATCCAATCATACGATCCATCACTTTGAAACCAGCCTATTCAATATATAAAAAAGAGAAAGTGTCTTGTTTATAAGGAGTTTATTTTTACCTAGTGATAAGCGAGCCTCTTGGTTAGAGTTTTACATAAACATTCGTATCCTAGATCGATTAAGGACGTAAACATGATCATCAATGAAGAATATATTGCAGATCCACTTTTCTAGATTTGTGCAAAACATGATGATGTATAACATATATATTTGGCGAGACGAAGAACACATCATGAAGGAAAACAAAGAACATAATATTAAAAAATTACTGACCAGTTACGGTTCAAACCTTTGATTGGATGCATCGTAATTATCTATAAAATTTTCTTTATAATTCTAGAAAGTAAAAGTTAATTGTATAGAATCATATTTTAAATAAAGTTTATTGTATTTTTATTTAAGTTTTTCAAAAATTAAAATTCCATCGATTAAAACTTATAATAAAAAGCTAAAAAACATTATTAATGTAAAAATCAGATGGTTACATTGATAATAAAACCACAAAAATGATTGAAGATGGATTAAAAGAAATACCTAAGACCACTTGTAGTGGGTTTATTTCAGCTCGTCATGACGAGTATAAATGCTCCGTCCTGTTCGTTGTTCCCTCGTCATCCACAACGGCAGCTTTGTTACTTTGCTCGTTATCTGGCGACTTATCATTGTGCTGACGAGCTCCTACTACTCGTCTTCCATTTTCTTTTCTTTTTTAATTTTTTAAACCGATCAGACTAATTTAAATTAGTATTATGTGTGTTCAGTAAATATAGTTATGGTGATGTGAAAGTTAGTTATATATATCATGACTATAACGGTTAATCATGGCTACATCATATGCTGGTATTGCAATTTGCCATAATAGTCATGCATTTATCTAATGCTTCTTCAACTATTTATGTTTTATCATTTTAATTGTCAAAAAAGGTTTTGTTATGTTGTTAACCGGCGTTTCTCTTATTAGGGATTATGTTATCTTTAGCATGCTGAATATTTTTTATTTCATATTAAATAATAAATTTTATGATTAAATATTACGTATAATTCTTAAATTTTGTATTTCAAAATGATTTAATTCCTAAAAATTTTAATGAACGCTTTAACTCTCAAACAACTTTCTAGGACTGGATCTTTTAATTATTTTTCTTTCTATAATACGTTTTAAACCTTAAATTTATTGGCTAAAACACAATTTAATCATTAAACTTTATATTTAAAAACAATTTAATCCTCAGACTCATTGGGATTAGAACGTATATGGAAAAGTTAAATATTAAACCATTTTTAATTATAAAATCAAAGACTAAACAATTACAAGAAGTTAATGGGCTATTTATTAAAACAAATGATTAAGTATTAAATGATTCTATAACCTAAATAATTCAAAGATTTTGTATGAAATTACTTTTAAATGTGACATGCTATTTGATATAGATTCTGAATAAGGAAATTATCATTTTAACCTTAATATTAATTTATAATATTATAAGATATGATTGTTTAACAAGACAACATATGAAAGAAATGATATTATGGTAAAATACTTTATGCTTAATGATTTAGAATGTATTTTAAGATGAAATGATTCAGTAGTTTTCTTCTATTTTATTCAACATAGTTTTTATTCAGATGCGACAATCAAACACACTAAATGATAAACAATTTAACAATTAGCGCCGAATAATTTCATTCAGCAATAAACGAAAAGCGGCTAAAATACCATATTGCGGCATATTAAGTTTAAAATTGATTACACATTTTATAAATTATTTTAAAATTTAAACTTAAATTATAAACTATATTTTACTAAAAGTGGATAGTCTTACGCTTCAAAAACGAAATGCCATATATCCTGTGACGAGGCTGCATCAACTAGTGACTCATGCCACGTGTTCACCATATGATACGTGTCAGCTCCCTACTTACGTTGCCCGTTATCCTACGTGGCTAACATCATATACTTGTCTATTTTTTGTCTCCTTAAAAAGCCCCTTCTTTTTTAATCTTTTCACTCTTGGCTAATCACAGGCGCCACAACTTTTAATAATTTACAGAAACACCCCCTGTAATTTGTGTGTCATTATGCAACCACAGTGGCACCATACGCGTGGCCGTAATCACGACGATCCTCTCCATCCCTCCGGTAACCATATCTGTCTTCGTAAATACTTGTTTTAAATTTGAACGATCAATATCATTTTTAAATTAATTTCTTTAAAATGATTAACAGTTGAAGATACTGATCTCCATGGTGGAGAGACGAAATCTGCGATGAAGAAGGTGAAAGAAAAGGTTGAAAAGTTGAAGGACACAATTAAACATGGCCACGGGGTTCATGACGGAGAACAGCACAGAGATGAAGCAGAAAACGGTGAGTTCCATTTGGTTTGCTATAGCAGCTAGTTTTTTCATGCTTAATTTCTGAACTTATTTTTCTTAATAATAATAATAAAACAAACCTTTGATAATTCACTGGTTGCATAAAAATTCGAAAACTCACCATATTTAACTGTTTTCCGATGAATTTTTGCAGTGAACAATTCGCCGGTTGTTAGGAGTGGTTTGGCGGAACCAACAGTTATGGGGACGCCGGTGTTAGCGGAGAATATGTATGCTACTCATTCGGATATAGTAGACCCTCCCGTGAGGTCGTTTGCGCAGTGGGAGGAGGAGGAGAGACATGGTGATCCACCGCATCTGTCCACCGGACTTTATGGAACTCATCTGACCGATTTACCTCACCACCATCATGACTATGGTCAAGATGTAAATAGGGAACAATCGAGGGCTATTGTTGGAAAATCAACTGCCTTGGGCGAGGATCCTAGCGCCATTCAACCAACGTCGACGGTTTCTCCGGCTAACCGTCGGACAGAACTTGCTGATCCGGTTAGTACAGGTATAATCCACAAAGCATAAACTACAATATTCAATTACGTTGCTTACATAAGATTAAACAATTTTCTTTGATATACTAGATCCGCCGGTGAGGTCGTTTGCACTGCTTGAGGAGGAGAGACATGGTACACCATCGCCACCGTCCGCCGGAATTTATGAAACTCAACCGACCAATGAGTCTGGGGTTGGCGATCATGCCTATAGTCAAGATGAAAACAGGAAGCAACTGAGGGGTAAAATTGGAAAATCAAGTGGCATGGAGGAGGATCCTAGTGCCCCCAATCCAACCACGGCCGTTTCTCCGGCGAATTATCAGAGCAAAGTTACTGATCCAACGAGTACAGGTAAAATTTAATTGTTCTAATCATAAAGTATAAATGTTGTCATAAGATGAAACAATACCAATGATTTGCAGGTGGGAAGGAAGTAGGGATTACAGAGGTCTTGCGATCGTTCAATAAAATGGGGGTCTACGACGAACCCGACCCGAAATCTATAAAACCCGAACAGGATGACCCGAAGGTATACGCAGGGTCCCACGATCAATTTCTTCCGGAACCAGTTGAAAATCCACCACTAGACACCATCGCCGGCGACCCATCTCACCCGAACAGTAGCTACAAGCAAAAAGTCTCATCGGCCACGTCAGCAATCGGCGATAAGGCGGTGGCGGCGAAAGACCTGATCGTCTCTAAACTGAGTTCTTCCGGTGAAAATAAAGGGGAGATAAAATCGTCATCTTCTCCGGCGGATTACGCCCATAATGTAGCGGATACGGTGACTGGAACACTGGGGCCGATCTACGAGAAGGTGGTGGGCGCCGGAAGCTCGGTGATGTCGAAAATGCAGGGGTCTGGAGACGATGACAACACCGGAACTCCAGTGACGACGAGGGTGCCGGAGAGGTCGGTGAAGAAATTCTTGGTGGAAACATTTAAGCCTGGGGAGGATGATAAAGTCTTGTCGGAAACGATAACTAATGCATTCCACCGGCGAAAGGGGAACGCGGCGCGGCAAGAGATAACTTCTACGACTTACGGTAAGCGTATATGGTTGATCTTGATCATTCATTTGGTTGTGAGTTAATTTGATTTGTGTGTTATTGTATGAATTGGTGATATTGTGCGGCAGTGATTAGAGATGAAGGAGAAGGGGAAAGAAGACTACAAGAATCCGGCAATTGAAGTGCATTTATGGTTATGTGTTACGTTTTTTGAATTTGGGTAGTTTTGATTTGAATGGTGTTGTATGAACTGGTGATATGGATGTTGTGGGGTTTTCTGTAAAAAGTAATATGCAATAAGTAGACAGACGGAGATGGAAGCAACTAATTAAGTATAATGAACTTGAGATCTTTAAATTGTGTCGCTATTTGTATAAATAAGGAGTTTTGACTTGTGTTTTGGCGCCATAATCTCTTGTGGAGATGATGCACATGTTGACGAATGTTTCGTTTTTTTCTTTGTTCATATCATTAGCCGTATCCAATCCGCCCCAAGATATTGGGAGGCAAGACACATAGACTAGAGAGCTCCGACTACCTTGCTCCAGGCCGAGCGGTAGTAGTAGTATGCTTCGGGTACTCTGTATGGATGTACATGCTTGAAACATTTCATATTTTCACGTCATATCAGCACCATCTACTTCATGCTTTAAGCATTTTTAAATCTTATTACTACTTATACTTCATATGCTTTAAAGGTTTTCTATTTAAGAAAATACTCTCTCTCTCCTCGGTCCTTGGCATTCGGATGTTGATTCCTTCTTGCTTTTTTTGGGTATCCGCTAAGAGGGTAGTGTTGGTTTCGATATTACCCCCCATGCCAGCATACCGAACATATGCCTACTCCACATCTCATCTGTAATATTCCGAAATTTTATTTTGGTCATTATATTGATTAAATAGTTGTCTTCATTTTTCTAAAGCATTCGTGTTTCATATTTGTAAAATAAGGATGGGATATCATAGTAAAGGGGAAAATAAATGTTTAAAGGGTAATTTTAATTATTTAATGATATTTGCCCATGAGGTATAAATAGTAATGCGCAAGGTACAAATGACTAAAGCTTTAAATACCTGGTATTATAAATGCTATGAGTTAAGGGTTGTGTGTGTGCAATGGATGAGACTTTAAGGATTTATAGTGCAAACCATGGATAAATGGGAGGACTAGAAGTGTTAATTGTGTGTGTGTAAGTGTTATTTGACCATTTGAGGGTCAAATGTCCTCATTCACCTGGAACCATCGAGAAGATGGAGAAAGAGAGAGCTAGAGATGAGTTTCAAGGATAAAGAAGAAATCAAGGAAAAATCTTGAAAGCTTATAGTGTTTCTAGTTGAAATTGTGTGCTTTAACACTTAAACCATCATCAAAGCTTGGATTTTGAGCAAGGAAGGAGCTAACAAGTGGGGGTTTGATAATCAAGTAAGTGAAACTTTGTTTTGTGTTGATCTTGGTTATACATGATGTAATTGGTGATTTATGGTTGATATATGTGTTGAATATGAGATTAAAGTTAGCAGATGGGTCAAAAATGGGTTAAATGATGAAATTGGGGTTTGAATCATCAAGCATATGTTATGTGTTAATGTTAGGGTGTTTTGTGGTGTTATTTGAGT
>JAUEJL010126672.1:0-11517 GCA_032274825.1 Drosophyllum lusitanicum | reverse complement strand
TTTAACCGATAACCGAACCACAATGGTTACGGGTTACCCGATTAACCGAATTTCTTTACCCGTTAACCGAAATAACCAACCCGAACTACCCGAAACTTAAACGGGTCGGTCGGTTATTTCGGGTATCGGTTATTTTCGACACCCCTAACATACGGGATCTAATTTTACTTCTCTTTCTTGTATTGACAGTTTGTGAAGCTATTGTAAAAGATTTTGATGAGATGGATCAAGTTCACAAAGTGTCGAATTGGGCTATTAGTCGGTGCTTGATTCAACTGACGAGTACTTTGTTACCGCTTAATAATTAAAAGACCTCTTGTTGTATCTTTCTTTTAGTTACTATCTGAATTCAAAACTCGTTAAGTTGTTTAGTATTATGTATTTTTAACCGAAACGGTTTATTTAGTATATAGATGTTATATTTGATATAAAGATATTGTTCTATAGTTAATTGGGTTGATTTTGTTGGTAATTAAATATGAAAAGGGAAATAATTGTATTAAAGGTTTTTTTAATTTTTATTGACGTTCAGCCCCGGTTTTTTAGTTGAAAAACCGGGGTAGAAAGTATATTTTATACACGGGGTTGTAACCCCTTTAGACCCGGTTTTTTAACCGGGGTTAAAGGGTTTTTAGCCCCGGTTTTTTAATCGGGGTTGATTACCGACCTTTAGTCGCTCCCCCATTTAGCCCCCCCTCAAAACCGGGGTTAAAAGCCTTAAAAAACCGGGGTTAAATGTGATTTTTGTACTAGTGCCTTTTGCTTTGCACATGAAGATGCTAACAAAAATGATGGGTGAAAGTTGTTGAACAAATCTATTTCTAATAATTTCTTAAACAAATAGACTTTATTTCTTTAAAACATTGTATTTTTTTGGTTGGTTTGTAGACAATTTTAAACTTTTTTGGTTGGTTTGCAGACAATTATGAACTTTTTTATCGACTTATTAGACGTATTTTATTTCTTTATAATTTAGAATTTATATTTTTGTTTAATATATATGTGCTATTATTTGTTTATAAAATAGGGGTAAAGTTGTAAATATACTAACTTTCTTTTGTTTTCTTTCCGTTTCAGGAATACAGATTTTAATTTATTTTCTCTCCTTTCTTTCTTTTCTTTTCTATTCCGAAACACTCAAATTTAAAATAATTTCCTTCATTTTCTTTTTTCTTAACCTCTCCCTTTCTTTTCTTTCTTAATAAATTTTTTGGAACACAGTGTTAGAGTGATAGGAGTCCGGCACACTCTACCACACCCACTACCCGTCACATTAGCTTTTTACTCGCACGACTCAGCTCCGTAATGATCGTTTTCTATCACTTTTCATCACACTAAATTTTAAGACCCATATGTTACCCAAACAAACAATTACAAATCAAAAACATAAAAGAAAAAACAAGGAAATATACTAACTTGCCCCACTTTTATGTTGACCAAGAACCCTATTTGAAGTAGGAAATATCACGTCGGCCGCCAACTACGTCGTATTGGAGTGGAAATGGCCATTCACCATGGTGCTATCCTTCCATCACACCAAAAAATATCATTCATTCCGTGGGCAGCTTTTTCCGCGTGGTATAACCCCTACGACACCGTGGTTAGAAGTAAAACCATTTCATGACGGCGTGGATTTTGTTGATGTGGAACTCACCGCGCTGTGCATGTATTAAGCCTCATTCAATTTGTATGCAATTTTTTTATTTGTCAAGTATTAACCCTGCCACACCTACGACTCTCTTTTTTTTCTTTTCTTTAGTTATTTTTTACACATTAGTATACAACAACCTCTTTTAGTTTACTTCACACTTTCTTCGTATCATTTTCATTTTCTTCGCACTTTATCTTCATTTTCTTCGCACTTCATCTTCATCTCACTCAAATTTGTACTTCATGGACAATATCGATTGGTTTGAAATTAAAGCTCCTCATCTCATTCTACCCACACCTCAAACTCCCTAAATGCATTATCAAACCGACGAAAAAAAAATAAAGGTTCTAGAGGGCACAAGAAATTGCAAGAAAGGATGTCGAGATAACATTTGGTATCCTACAAAGTCGTTGGGCAATTGTGAGGATGCCGGCAAGACTTTTGAGCTTGTGAAATACGTCGTTTGCGAAATAAAGAATTATAAGACAATGATACACATCTGAATCTTTGTCATGATCTCATAGAGCACGTGTGGAGCCTTGAACGAAATTACGAGTGATTTTATATGTATTTTTTAAAAAAACTATGCTTTTTAAATTATGGTATTTATTATTTAGCTACATTTAATTTTAATTAAGAATTTTAAATGAATTTCATTTCGATTTATTTTAAAAGTCTTATTTTAATTTATTGAGTATTATTAAATTAAATATGAAATTAATAAATAAAGTGGGTCCTAGAATTTGGATTGGTGGTGAGTGACTAGAGGTGTTCATGGATGGTTATCCGATAACTGGTTAACCGGACTAGGTTCGCAAGTTTTGTAAACTTAAACCTAAACCAAAAAAATCGGTTAACCGTTGTTTTCGGTGGTTATTCGGTTAACCAAATAACAATTTTTAGCTACTAAATATATTTTTAAAATAAAAAACCTTCAAAGTTAGTACCCATATCTCTATTTGGACATGGTTTAAATGAGAAATAGATATACATTACAAATTGTTTAATTTATTTATCAACTAATTATGATAGAAGGAAAATAGTATAAATAAGTGAATAAAATAGAGTAAAACTAAGTTAAAAAGTAGTAAATAATAAGATTTATAAACCAAGTTAACCTAAATAATAATTATATATATGGAAAAATAAAATGTACATATTGGTTTTTGGTAACAATTTGTGATGAGTTGATAATTATTGTATTGTAAATATTGATTAATTAGTTGATATTGACAAACCTAAAAAATAATTTAGTATTTTTTAATTTTCGGTTAACCGTCCGTCTCTAGAATCATAAACCATAACCAAACTAAATAACCGAAATATTTTTAGGTCCGGTTAACAAAAAAAATAGAATATTCGGTTCGGTTAACCTAGATTTCGGTATGGTTTTCCGGTTTTCAGGTTTAGCTTTTCCGTTTCAGATATTTTGAACACCCCTAGGAGTGACCACTACGAGTCTGAGTGGTATGCTAAGTGATTGAAAATGAAAGGGTTTAGTTTCCGAAAATGTATCGAAGTTATCACTTTTTGCTATTGTATATATCCAAGTCTGAAAACTACCATTTAATGTACTGAAATTTCAAAATCTACCATTTAGTGTAACATGACCTTTGATAGTAGGTTACTAGCAGGTCACCATGTTTCTCAATACATTAAATGGTAGATTTTTAAAACTTCAGTATATTAAATGGTAGTTTTCAATAACAATTTCGTATTAAAAAACAAATCAAAAAAAGAAAAAATTACTTGTTACCTATCAAACAAGTTTCCCAATACACTAAACGGTATATTTTAAAACTTTAGTACATTAAATGATAGTTTTCAAAGTTACATACACATAATAGCAAAAGATGACAACTTCAATACATTTTTTGAAACTAAACCCAAAATGAAAACTTGACATGACAATGTGATAAATACAGTAGAAAGTGACCACTACCAATACTCTAACCATAGAAAATGACTTAGCACCGAAGTCTGAACGATTAAAAGACTCTGTATGGTTATGATTCTGAATAAAAAAATTGTTTGATAATGCTTCTGAATAACCGGTCTAAATGACAAAAAATGACTATACTACCTTCTTGTATGGTCAAGTACCGAATGAAATATACAACTTGTTATGTTCGGAATAAATTACAAAATTATTTTACGTTTTGTTATTAAAAACATATATTTTTGTCAATACATCAATACTTGTAAGAAAATATAAAACATTGTAATATGTAAACACTTTTTGTTGATAAAATATCAACACACAGAACAAAACAAATCTAGTAATATGAAATGTCATAACAAAATGGTTTATGCTTTTATGAAACGAGATACATTACATGAATAGCATTACAAACATTCTTCGGTTCTAGACAAATCAACCCAAAGAATCATATTAATTAGAAGCATTTAAAAACAACATATTAGCAATTTGATCACCTAGATTAGACATATTTCACGTTGCCGCTTCTACAATTTGAAGCATTTAAAAACAACTAAGTCAAAGTATTAATCACTGTACGTTATATGTGACTGTATTAGTGTATTTCACGTTGCCGCTTCTACAACATGATTTTCCGGCGTGATTAAGCAGGTGCTCAATTGAAAACTGAAATACCCGGATTGAAATCTTTTTGAGATCTAATAAGCAGTAGCACTAATAAATTTTTAAAATTTTGTGAACCAAGAAAGATGGTAAATGTTTCAAGATTGTGATCCAAACGCTTTTGGTTATGATGGGTTTTTTTTTTCAGCCTTCTTACTGGGCTCTCATAACAATTTTGTTTCAGCTCAATGACAATCCTTTTGTTTTAGTTTCTTGTCTAGTTAATTTCTTGGCGGCGGCGGCGGTGGTGATGGCGGATAGTGGTGGTGATGGTGGCGGATGGGAGGACCCTCTTACCAATCGTTGTCTTGAAACTCAAGATTTGACTGAACAAAGAAAGGAAGATGGTGACCTTAGAAAGAAAAGAAGGAGAAGGTAAATGTATCCCTACATTAATATACAATACACAAGGGTATCAGAAATCTTGAAAAATCCCTTTTAATTTGGGGAAGAAATTAGAAATTTTTTGATGATAATGAAGAAAAAATATTAGACACACAGTAAATTGAGTGGAGGATAACCACCCATTCCCCCCCTCTCCTTTCTCCTCAATTGGATTTGGTTCCCATTTCTCACCTCATATTACTCATCCCCTTCATTTGTCTTCATCCATTTTCTTGATTTTTCATTTATTTAAATTTTTAATTTTTTTGGTACACACCCTCTTTTGATCTCTATCACTTTATCTACAAGATGTCATTGTCTTCTATTTCCAATAATTTTTCAAATTTGTTGCTTATTATTACCTGTTATCTCACTTGGGCTTTGCTCCTTTCAGTAGAAGCAGAAACACCCAAGTCCCCTCAAGGTTAGCTTTACTGATCCTATCTTTTCGTGTTTGTTCATCATAAATCTGTATAATTTATGTCTTAATTCTATTAGTACTTCATTGGGTATGCTGATTTCTTATTATATTTTGTACAATAAGGTTCTGGTTGCAGTTTCTTGTTGTTACTTTTGTTCATTTTCTATGTCATGTATATCAATATAAGCTCATCATCGAGTTTTTACAGCATGGATCGCTGTTCTATGACTTTTAACTGTTGATTCAAGAATATTTTGGGATGATTAATGTGGAATATGAATATGACAATCTGATTCTTGTGCCAAATCAAGATTTTCTTGGAGAAACTACTTGGGTAGTCAGGAGAAATGGAGGTCACAAATGTCTCCGAGTATCAGGCTATTGCCAAGGAGAAGTTGCCAAAGATGGTCTATGACTACTATGCTTCAGGTGCAGAGGATCAGTGGACCCTTGAAGAGAACCGACATGCTTTCTCGAGAATCCTGTAAGAGCTGCTTATGTTTATGAACTCAAAATACTCGTTTCTTGAGAATCTTGCTCACATATTCCCGTGTGTCCTGAAAGAGTTTGTTTTGACAACGAAACAGGTTTAGGCCACGTATTCTTATTGATGTGAGCAAGATAGACATGACTACCACAATTTTGGGATTCAAGATATCCATGCCGATAATGATCGCCCCAACTGCCATGCAAAAGATGGCTCACCCTGAAGGTAAACATGTGTTATGGCTCTATTTTGTGCGGTTTACCAAAAACAACAAATTGTGCTCAAACATAAAGATTTACTTGGTTTATGTTTCGATATTTGATATTGTTTCCTGATTTTCAATGAAGGTGAGTATGCAACAGCAAGAGCTGCATCTTCAGCTGGAACTATTATGGTTCGTATTTCTTTAGTTTTATATGCTAATAACTAGAGTTTAGTTCTTTAAGATAGAGGTGAACAGGTGAAAAAGGACTCACTTGAGCCTGCTGTCCCAAACTCCCAATCAGTCTAAACTTTTTGTGTAAATACTTAATTATTAGTTTAAATTATGATCAAAAATATTTTCTGTTAAACTAATATATATTAGATTTAAAAAATCAAGCTTCAATCAATTTAATGAATATTTTTTAAAATAACTTAAAATTACTCTCAAAAAGCATAATAAATAAACAAATTTACACGTAAAAATAATATATTTCATATAATGTTAAATCTGGAAATTTCATGTAAATTACATGGAAAAAAACATTTTTACATACTGAGCTCAAGTGACTGGCCTTTGGGACCAATTCGAAAGCGGTCTTATAACAGGGCTTTGGACCTTTTTAATTAAATATCAAGCCCGAAACTGGACCCAAAAACCAGGCTCGGGCCAGGGCCTGGAATGTTAGTGCATCACTACTTCAAGATTTAGGATGCAGAAGTACATGTGCTAATAGTTTGTCACTTTATATTATAGACTTTGTCTTCATGGGCTACATCCAGCGTTGAGGAGGTTGCTTCAACAGGACCTGGAATCCGTTTCTTCCAGCTTTATGTGAGCAAAACCACAACTTGTTCTATTATTTTGGTCTTAATCTGCAAATTAACGGTTGTCAATTGTGATATTAGGTGTACAAGGACAGGAACGTTGTTGCTCAGCTTGTGAGAAGAGCCGAAAGAGCTGGCTTCAAAGCTATTGCTCTTACAGTCGACACACCAAGGCTTGGGCGTCGAGAAGCTGACATCAAAAACAGGTTTACGTTACCACCATTTTTGACATTGAAGAACTTTGAAGGTTTGGACCTTGGCAAGATGGATGAAGTAAGTCCGAACTCGTACTTTTAAAAATTGAGGAGATTCTTGAGGTTGTTTCTTTTCTAATTCATAGTTTTGCAATGCAGGCTAATGATTCTGGGTTAGCTTCTTATGTTGCTGGTCAGATTGACCGCACCCTGAGCTGGAAGGTATATTTCTGCAAACGGTTTGATCTCCTGACTTGAATAACTGACATTTGGGTTCAAGTAAGTAACTTTTGTGGCTCGAGTGTGGTTGCAGGATGTGCAGTGGCTCCAAACAATCACCAAGATGCCTATCCTAGTGAAGGGTGTGATCACTGCTGAGGACAGTAAGCACCATCTAAAGTGTTTGATTTTGTTTTTGTTTTGGCAGAGTTTGGGTTCTTGTTAAACTAATGGTTTGTTGTTACTTGATACAGCAAGGTTGGCTATTCAAGCTGGAGCAGCAGGTATCATTGTTTCTAATCACGGAGCCCGCCAGCTGGATTATGTTCCTGCAACGATTACGGCTCTGGAAGAGGTTGTGAAAGCAGCACAAGGTCGTGTACCGGTGTTCCTGGATGGTGGCGTCCGCCGTGGAACAGATGTTTTCAAGGCTCTGGCTCTTGGAGCTTCTGGCATATTTGTAAGTACACATATTATCTGTTTTCTTGAGAAAATGCAAATAAATCCAGACATTTAAAAACTTATTATTCATATTATAATGCAAAATCCAAACATCCAAGAAAATGTTAATTACATTCTTGATCTCTGGATATATTATGTAAATTTCAGATCGGGCGACCTGTGGTGTTTTCGTTGGCTGCTGAAGGAGAAGCTGGAGTGAGAAAAGTACTCCACATGCTACGCGAGGAATTCGAGCTAACCATGATGTTAAGTGGTTGTACCTCGCTCAAAGAGATTACTCGTGACCACATTGTGACCGAGTGGGATGCACCCCGGGCTCGTCCTGCACCACGGTTATAAGCCAAAACATGATATTCCGACAAGCAACTTGAATTCCAATGGAAAAATATAAGGTATAGCTTGTGTTACGATTGCAAAACTCGTATTGTTTTGTTGTATAATCTTTGTTTCTGAATGATAAGATGTAATGGATGTATAATTCTTAATGCCCATTGCTTTACTTACATGTTTAGATGTTATATGTAGCTAACTGAATGGGTGAATGACCTATAAGTATTTATTCAAACTCCTAAATAATTATATACTATTTTGAGATACTGGTACAAATTTAAGGAATCATGGAACAAGACGAATCTTGGAAGTTAATTTCGGATTTGCAGGTATTGGAACTGGAAAACTGGAACCAGAATTGGTACCGGAAACGATTAGGATAGTACGGTTCAGTCCACGGTTCTAACCTCAGGGCTTTTCGGTTTCGTTTTTTCGGGTTCAGTCCGTTTTGGAATCGAGCTCATCCCTAATTTTAAGTAAACAACGATTAAACTAGATATATAGTTACAAAATAAGAAATATAGATATCTATAGAAATTTCTTTTCATATTACCAGGGCCAATGGTGGCTTCCCCTAGGATTAGATTTCACACATTCCATCTATCTTTAATTTTATTTGAAGAATACAATTAAAAAAAGAGAAGAAAGAGATGTGAGAGGGAGAGAGAGAGAGAGAGAGAAGAGTGAGAGGATGTAGGGAAACTGATTGGCGGCACGTCATTGGAAGGCAAAGACAAACGGAAAATAGATTTGCAAGCAAAACAAACTTGCCACAAGTAAGATCCTTGTTTTTCTTCAACTCTCCAGAGTCCAGAAGATCGACATTAACATGGCAAAACTATGGACGCTCTTCAAGCACTATATATGGCACGGTGGTAGATGTTTACATTGCTTCGACAACTAGCTTTGAAAAATGGTAAGAGGCCGGTTCGGTTTCGTGAGATTTGATAACTGTAGAAATGATCTTGGACTGCTTAAAAAGATTGAACGGAGTATGGATTGGATTGTATAAAATGAGATGTTTCAAAGCCAAGGAGAGAAGGGAGGGTAAGTCGGCTACAAATGAGAAAACATCATATATGGGAAAGAAAGACTAGTAAGTCGGCTGGTTTTGAAACGACAACCAAAAATTTGGACCATGGTGAATGGAGGACAAGAGATAAGAGAACTTTCGTGGAGGTCGTTAATAGTTACTAGGAAACGGGGTCGAAAAATCAGCGGATGACGGATACTAATCACAAAGAGAAAGAAGGTAATGGACTCACTAGACTGGGGGTCGATATCGTGCATGATGAAAAACAAAAATCTTAAAGCAATTCTCAAATGGAGCATTGTTGTAAAAGTAAAGCAAGCAGATATGTTAGAAGACTTCTTAGCTATTGTCAAGGTCATTGACTCCAATATACTATATTGGAAAAGTCTTGGTGGCCTGGAAATTTTGTTAACATGGACTCAAAAGAGGTGACAGAAAAGCTGATTATCAACAAAGATGGTGAAATGTGCAAGTGGTTGGAACATGCAAAGTCAATAGAGTATTCAAGTTGCTCAAGGATGACATGAGTTAAGATCTATGTGGTTCCTCTAGATCTATGTTCGGAAGAAATTTTCAAACTGATTGCATCAAGATAGTTTATCTTATATATTTACATAAATCGTTAAGTTCTCCTAGCATTATTTCTAATCAATATTCTCCAAGATATCATCCCCAATAACTATCATTATCAATTTATTAACTATTTCTTGTGACATTTCGGATCATAAGTAGATATATAAGTTTTTTGATCTTATAGAATAATTATTTTAAAATTTTAATTTCCTAGTATTCTCTTTTATCGTACCTCATACACTCCCTTGTAAACACTCTTGAATATGGGGAACACCATCGCTAACTTCCAACTGTTCTTGGAATAGTTCCTCTTTGTTGGTCTCGGAGAGATTTCCAATAACATCATCTTATGAATATCCGTTAATTGAAGAATGTATACTAAAATACGAAAAGGATATAAAAGAAATCATGTTGCGAGAAGGTTGGATGGATGATGTTGATGAAGATAATCAATCACAAGAAGATACTTTAGGTTGGCAATCAGTTGAAGAGGATGTATCATTGGATGAGGACGCTTACATCGGCGATGAGATCACGGCGAGAATGACGGTGGTTGTTCAGTAGAAGCCGAAGAGTTAAAGAACTACAACAGCCAAGGTAACTTTTCATTGGGAAGTGAGCACATTAGAGGCATAACGGCTCGGCGAATGATCATTCCAAGAATATTGTTGAGATCAAATCCAATGTTTTAAGACCCTGCCGGTCGAACCGATTGACCCGGGACCCGGTGCCTAGGGTGGGTCAACATGTAGCGGTTTTTGACATTTCCGGCCCGGTTAACGATTAAACCTGTCGACCCGGTGTAAATCAATCCAGTTTGACCCGGTTTGATATTTAAAAAAAACTTTTTAGTTTTAACCCTAAACTATCTATCGTCTATCTCAGTAGCCTCCATCGCCTTTTTTCCCTCTTCGATTGAGTTCTTTTTTATTTGATTGTGAGCCTATGACAATTATTGTTTGATGTTTGAATTTTTTTTTTGGTATTGTATGTTTAACTTAATTATTGTTTTTGGATTGATGATATTGTGAGTTAATATTTTTTTTCTTATTCTAGCCAATGTTTTTTTTTTTTTGCAGTTTATATATATGTATACACACATATATACATGTCTATAAAAAAATAAAAAAAATCTAGAAACCGGATTGACCCGATAAAAAGACCGGGTCAACTAAAAAACCAATTTTTAAGAAAGTGATTAAATCATCGAACAATGGATCGTCAGAAGCTAATGATGGAAGCCCAATTTCTGAAACTGGTCTGCTTGAAACTAAAAGAACCAAGAGCTTGGGCCAAACAGATGATGTACTTTCGTTGATGGGCCTAATGCGAACAAAGACTTTATTTTAGAGGAAACAGAATCAATTATGAAAACAAAGTTGGATAACGTCAACTGTGAAAAACTTATAGAGACAAATACTTCAACGATGCAAAAGAAAAGAAACAAAGAAAAACCTAATTTCTAGGTTTACAAAGAAAAACCTAATTTACTAGGTTTACACACGCACACACTAATCTACTCTTAAATCTGTACCTTTTTTTTGTTCACAACGAGACTTGAACCCATGACCAACAAGTCGTTAGATGTTCATTTGGGTGACAAAAAATACACACGGATTCTTTCAAAAGGTATGAAATTTAGCAAGTTAGATAGATTTGCTCATTTAACAATTGGTTGATTTACATTTGCAGTTTGCATGGTTTTCCTCTTATAATGGGTGATATTGTATCGTACTATGCTATGTCAGTTTTTCCTGCATCACTCCGATCATCACACAACCATAATATTGCACCCATACTCCATCACACCATCTAACCAACTCCATTAAACCCACACACACACAAAAAAACAACAAATATACGCCTCTTTTTTCGTCGTGAGTACCCCCTCACACCAGGGTGATCAAGCCAGTCGTGGCATCAAGTCACGTTGTGACCGAGGTGTATCACACTCACATGGCTCTCCACTCCATACACTCTAAGGTGGCGTTTGGTTCGCATAATGTTTCTGAAGGAATTTGAATCTCTGAAGGAATTGGAATCTGGCTGGAATTAGAATTTGAATCTGTAATCTGTTTGGTTGGCTGGAAATGGAATTGGAATCCAATTCCATATCCTGTTTGGTTCGTAGA
>JAUEJL010126661.1:0-11517 GCA_032274825.1 Drosophyllum lusitanicum | reverse complement strand
GACATAGTGTGAAATCCTTGGTACGGCTTGGATAGTCAACTGTGACCCAAAGTGTGAAATCGTCGTCAGTGCACTACGTCGGTATTATGTGATTTGATATATAATCATGGATTGCTATGTGTTGTGTACATGCCTAGTGTGGTGTGTAAGTGTGTGCACGCCAAGCTTTATGCTTACTGTTATTGATTCTTTCTTTTCAAGATTTGATCGAGGGAAAGCTCCAACAGTGTGAAGACGGCTCATCTACTTTCAAACATTTCCGCTGTTTAGTTAAACAAACATTTAATTGAATTTCATATTTGTAATTAATTACTTTCAAAGATTTCTATTAATACGACGTGTAGTTCCGAGTGCGGGACCTCGTCTTGAATTTTGTCTAAATGACTACAGTTATTTACATGACATGATTTTATATATATATTTACATTTACTTGTACCTAATTTTTTTTGGGACATTACATGTCAATAATTGTCACCTCCTACTATAGACTATTACAAAAAACATTTCAATAAATTTATGTTTTTATGTAAATAAATATTAAGCTACTATATTAAATGTCCGTGTGATAAATGGGTTGGTTTAAAAAATGACTACTAGTAAACAACAATAAAATGATAATATATAATTATAAAATACAAATAAATGAGAATTTAATAAAATGACGTCAAATGACATCAACATCTAGACCAATGTTGAAAACGTCGACGCGAGGAGGAGGAGGACAAATGTGACGACAAAAACATAGTATGATGATACGAAGTGTTGCGATTATATTTCAAGTCATCGATTATTATCATTATAATTAGAGGTGATAAGGTCAAATATTTATTGTTATAATTAAAAATAATTTAAAATGTTTATAAAATACTTTAAAATGATAAAACTAATAATTTGATTAAATATGATATTTTGAAATGTTATAAAGGATACATATGATAGTTGAAAATTATGGTGAACAAATACGATATATTAAGATTTAAGAATAATAGCTATGAAATTATCTCTTATAATTTTGATTCAAAATAAATTCAAAATTGAATACAATTTTGATAAAGAAAATTCAAAATTGGATTTCAATATTTACTAAAATGGATTAGTTCAGATTTGATAATAAATTTTTTTATTTATATCAACGGCTAGTTTTGTCTACAATTTTTATTCATGTTAGTCTTATATTAAGAAGAAGAAGATAAAGTATTTATTTTACCATTGAAAGGGCGTATTGCGTCAGAATATAAATTTTTTAAAATGTCATTATATTTTTGAACAACAAATATACACACCCACTTAATCTACACATTTGTCCACAACAAAACTTGAACACCGTACCTCATAGATAGAGGAACACCTTAATCACCCCTTGATAATGCTAGGTGAAAAGCCCTTTGGTAAAAAAAATGTCATTATAATTTTACCATTGAAAGGGCGTATGCAATCAACTTCTTTCTGTCTTAAATAATACCAACAACATTTAATAAGATGTGATTATATGAAGATTACCTGCTATCACAGGTAACCAACATATTTTTCAAAATTTTATTTGTTTATTATATTTTTGTCTTTTTTTGTGAATTTCTACACATAAAGATATGAACTTCATGGGTGTTTGACAAATGAAAAGATTTCTTCAATTACATCAACACATATCTTGGGCTACTTGATTTCAAGATTTGCATACCATGCTTTGATCGGGTTAAAACATTAATACAGATCTTACGATTGATTGGGTCTTGCGATCATGCTTAGTTAGGGTTACACTATTTCAAAACTTGCATATATGTGATTTTCATAATTTTGTTAAACGATTTATTGGTTGATTTCTGCAATTTTGTTCGATTTAGTGGTTCATTTCTTCAAATCATTTTAATATTTTATCTTTAGAGCCGTTTCGATTGAGTGACTGTATATTTTGTTCGACTTAGTGGTTCATTTTTGCAAATTTTGTTCAATAAGGCTCGATCTTGGGGTTCAATTTACTCTATTTCTTCAAATCATCTTATCTTCTCATGTGTCACGAACATATGTAGAAAACTTACTTTTAGGGTAGGGTTGCAGATTTTGAGCAGATCTAGGTTTGGTTCTAGTTTTTGGGTTTGATTCGTGTTTTTATCGTTTAGGGTTTTGAAGCAATGACATTCTTCATCGATTCTCAACCATCAATTGTGCAAATGATGGTATTCGTTTGGGTGTGTTCTTCATTTAGAGTAGTTCATCGTAGTTTTTTATTGTTCTTCATTATAGCAGATTCATGCCATTGAGAACCCTAATTGTAACCTTCACACTTTTTGCTTTAATCGCATATATGTGTTTTAGGATTTGGCGTTGTTTCAAGATTCAAACAGTGTTTAACCCACCATGTTTCAAGATTCAATCATAGTTTGTTACTCCGAGAATTGTTTCTTGAAATCAATGATGAACCAACTAATTCTTATTTCAATTTTTGGAAAAGTTTGAATTTTGTGTTTGATTCATCATTAGGTTTTTTTTGCCACTTTCAATCTATTTTCGTGATTTGTTTTTTATTGTTAGGATTTGGTTTAAATGATCATCTTTGTGTTCATCTCTACGATCATATGGTTGAAAATCATATGAAGAACATAAGAATACAACAATAATAAAATAAATAAATAATGAAAAAATCTTTAAAACAATTGGTAACCGGCTTGGAAGGTAATATTATGTATACAATGTCAAATAAAAGATTTTATTGTATTATTTGAGATAAATCAAAGTACATTGTATTCAATGACATTTTAGAAAAAAGTTTATTGTATATTGGCGTTCCTTGCACCAATAGAAAGTTATTATTATTAGCACGATTCGAATAAACCTAAGATTTATTTTTTTTATATTTGAACCGTTTGCTTATTTCATAACAAAATAGACCAAAGATTTTATAATCTAATTTGTAATGCCGCTTCCATAACAAACTAATTGTAACACATTGGCAGACCTATATGGTAGCACGGTGTTGTCCAGGCAAACCTCTCAACTTCTCGTACATATTGCTAAACCTCTCAACTTCTCGTACATATTGCTAAATGTTTTCGATTTTTTGTTTTATATCAGTACCAATACTGCTAAAAAAATAGTGCAACTCTTTAATTTATTAGTGCAACCACATATAATGATAACGACCCAATTTTTTAAGTGTTTAACTCAATTGAATTCAAGATTTAAACCCAATGACTTTAGTTTGTTGTTTAAATTTTTAAACAATTAAACCCATTTACAAATATTTGTTGTTTCAGCTTACTTGTCGCTTGTTCAGTAGTGAATAGACCAAGCTCAAATCCAACTTAATTTCATAAGAATGTGCGTGTTTTGTCTAATAAATAGGTTAATTTATTGAAACTTTTTGATGATTTTTTTTTATATGTTGCAATTTTTTTAAGTTTCTAAGGTTTGGGATTATAGTTTACTTAAACATGATCAACTAATTTAGTTTATTAAACCGGTTTAAACCTCTTACCTAACTTAACAAATCTGTTTTGACGGTCATACATAAATCAATAATTAACTGAGTCGTAGAACGTAGTTAACCGTTAATTTTTATACTACCTTTTATAAAACTTTTTGTCCACCTTTGTTGTAACACATTTCAATTTTCTTTAATGACCTACATGGATGTCATTTCTTACTTTGAACATTCCAATGTTTTTAAGAGTTAAAAGTTTTCATCAAATACAAAGCAGATTTTCATTGTTAGTCCCTAGGGTTTACAATTTTGGTCTTTAGGTTTAAAATTTTACAATACTGGTCTAACTTTAAAAGTTACAAAATTTACAGTTGTTACACTTTTGGTCCTTGCACATTACCTTTTTCTACGCAATTTACCTTTGTTTTTTTGGTTCTGTCGTTTCGGCCTCTCTTAAGTTTCTTCTGCTTTTATTTGCATCTGCTCGAGTATAATTAGTTTACATCTCCGATTTGCAGAGCTCCATTTGATCGAAGAAGAAGCCTCCACTACTGAATCAAATATGGTGAATATGACAACTTTTTTCGGTATGTCGCTTGGCGCATTTGTCTTCTGGCAATCAATGGATAAAGTTCATGTCTGGATCGCTCTTCACCAGGACGAGAAGGTCTCATAATCTCTCTTTCTATTTCTATTCACTTATGATAGCTATTCATGATTGTGTTGTTTGGTTGTGACAATACTTGTGTCTAAATGTACGAGCATGAATTTCAAAATTAGGTTTCCGAGTTTATGCCTATACTTTATCCGATTGCTAATCAGCAATAAGAGCAATTAACTGTGGTGCTTCAATGTTTGAATTTTGGGTAAGGATCGAAGTTGGAACAAAATCAGTTCAAAATGTATTCTAATCTGCCTCTTATTTCAATTCCAGACCTAGGATTTATGCTCATATCCAGAACTATGTACATGATTGTTTGTTTGATTTTCGGTCATACTTTGATACTTTCGTCTAGATGCACCAGCATGATTTCCTGAATTAGGGTTCTGATTATATGCCTATAGTTTATCCGCTTGCTAAACATCATTAGTACCAAGTGACTGCGGTGCTTCATTTTTGGCTTTTGGATTAAGGACCGAAAGGGTACAAGCAAGATTTTTTATATTAGGGTTCTGATTATATTGATAATACCAATAACCATGGAGCTTTAATGTTTGAATTTTTACGAAATTGGGGTTTACTCCGTGGTTTGGAGCAAAATCACTTGAAAATTGATGCTTCCTCCTATATCAACTTCAGACCTAGAATTGGGTTGAAACAGTATGTTAATGAGTTTAATACTACTGAATAGCTACATTTAAGATGAGATTACTTAAGTTTTTGTGTCTAGGGTTCAAGGAAATAGATTACAGATTTTGTCATTTGTTACCCCAGATGCCCATACTTGAGCACTGCAGTTCTGTATTGAAATATATCTATAGTGGTCAGAGTGCAAGGAAGTTGTCATGAATTACTTTCTAATGCGTTATTCTTCAAATCACGTCTTAATTGGTACGCGTACAGTTTATGAGGGGGTTTGCTTATTGAAACTGTTTTAACTGCTTATCTAATTATTAATTCGTTTGTGAGTTAAAGGGAGGATTCCAATAAGAACTTAAATATTGGTAAGAACTGTAAGAACTAAGCAATTGTATCACCTGCATCTTCAAATTCACTAAATTCATGATTGTACATCTTAACTAGAGTTTTCATGAGTTTTGATAGAATTTGAGTTGAAGAGTGTCAAGAAAATTAGCAGATGTGTCTAATGCACGATGCATCTAATTTTATTTTATTTTATGTTTTCGTGAGTTTATCATCATCTAAACTTTTTGAAAATTCATGAAACACTCTACCTTAGAGTTAAGATGCACAATCATAATTAATGAATCTGTAGACGTTTGTGACCACCCGATTACTTTAGTTTTTACATATTTACAATTCTTATTAATAATTAAGTTCTCTTTGATCCTGTTTCGTGAGTGCGATAAGATTATACAATTAAACAGTTCGAAGTTTCTTATTTTTAAATTGAGCAATAAGCATATAATCAGTTTTAACAAGCAATCTCAAACACCCCTTTAGTGTATGAATTGTGAATTTTGTATCCTTAATGAACATGAAAATATTGGTTGCAATTGTTTAAAGATTAGGTTGTTTAATCATTTTCAACCATTGTGTTTGGTTTATATTGCATTTCGGTGAGTGGACATGGTAGCGTCGTTTTTAACCAATTTTCTTCATCATCGAAAAGTTATTTTGTTTTAAATATTACTAGTACCGCAAGCTACTTTTTCTGGGCTTCAACAAGGGATGTTTAAGATCACTTATTTAAAACTGCTTTTTTGCTTATTGCATTTTTATTCTACAATAAGTTGTTTTGGTGTTGTGTGGGGTTAATTTTCTAAAGTGCTTATCTGATTATCAAATAAGTTGTTTTGACTTTTGAGGGGGTGTTTGGGCTTGCTTATTTTTGGCCTATAGCTTCTAAGTAGAATGCAATAAGCAGTGAGTTCGCCTCAGGAGAAAGTATGTGGATTTGCTTATGCTGTAAAAAGAAAAGATAAGCAGATTTGAGTTTTTGGCAAATTCTGGTTAGTTTTATGACTTTAGCTTATCTCTTCTTACAAATTAGAGAGTGTATAAATGAGGATAGACATGATCTATTTTCTTTAAGAGTATAAATGTAATTTTATACCAATAATAATTACTGATCTAGAATAAGCAGATCCAAAAGTGCTTGAAAGAAATGTGCTTATAGGCTTTCAAAAAACGCTATACGCTATAAGCACTTTTGCTTAAACACCTGAAAATGCTTTTTAGATTTAAAAAACGCAATTAGCTATAAGCAATTCAAATTAAGCAATTCCAAACACCTCCACAATAAGCATTAAAGTGGCTTATTCTAAACCGTGTATTTAAACAGTTTTAATAGGCAATCCCAAACACCCCCTAAATTATGACATCGGGCCCTGAAGTCCGCATTTAATGTAGATTTTGGTTCAAAACTCAGAAAGCTTATTTGCAGAAAATGGGATTGCCTCAAGATAAAAATGATGCGAAATGAAAGAAAGTGATGGGTATCGTTGGTTACTGTGGAAAAGAAAGTTGATTTCTCATTAATTCAAAGTCAAGTACAATACTTGGTCTATTTAAAATAAAATCTCCTTACCATCGTTGTAAAAATCGGCCTAGGCGGACGATTAATCTTGCCTAGGCGGTACTCGGCGGTCTACCAACCTACAAATCATATGATCGGTCAGGTCAAATTCGGTCAAAAATCGGTCCTAGGCGGCCCTTGGCGGTCAACGAAAGGGTTTGACTTATTTTTTTATTTTTTAAAAAAGTGAAATCAGTTTAGGGTTTTAAAGAAACGAGACTTGTGGTTTTATTTTTTTTAGTTTACTAAACTAATTATGAATTTATGGTTTTTATTTTTCACGTTTATTATACTTTTGATGGTTATTGACTTATTTTGTTAGGGTTTTGCTAATATTTATTTTTTTAATACAAATTTCTTTATAATTTAGGGTCCCCGCTTAGAAACCATTAATCACCGTCTAGGCTGATTAATCGCTTGAAGGTAGTCGACCGACTATATACCGCGATTTTTACAACCTTGCTCGTGACTACCTATTAAAAGCAAAACAACCTACAAAGTAGGAATTAAACCACCCACTCTTCCTACTAGTACTCAACGGATGCAAAGCGGCCAACATGGCCTTTTGATCCATTCACCATGCAACAATAAACTATTAATTAAGAACATAACATATAAATCATAAATAATAATTAAAACCAAAGTTCTAGCCATGCATATGAGAACCGATTAATCCAACATTTACTGTTATGAGAGATTAAAAGGCACTACTGTCTTCCTTCAAAGGGATACAACTTGAGTTCAAAATTTGGAAAAGAAAGTGTGATGGACTACTCTCATCTGGACCGTTTCAAATGGTATAAAAATTGCTTCTTTTGACCGAAACATGTTGTGACCTGCTTCCAAACTCACTTGACCCGTCTATTTTGCCACTTCTATGTATTACCTTCTTGGGATTGTATGGTTTTTTCAATGCATGTGAGAACAAAAATAAAGAACGGATTGTTTGTATCACTGCAGAAAGAAAGAATGGAGAAGGAAGCAGAGATCAGGAGAGTGAGGGAACAGTTGCTACAAGAAAACAAAGAAAGAGACCCTCTTGCTTAATATACCCAGCCGTTTGATTTTTCATGTCATTGTTTGCAATACATTTATAATTGTCCGTCAAATTGTTGCTTAATTGGCCTGAGTTCTGATCAGGAGATAACTATTCATTATGAAGATACCGATGATGGTTGTTGAATAAGTCTGTCTTCTTTGATAACTACTTGTTGCCCTAGTTATTTTGTTCTTTACTTGTTGCATGGTGATCAGTTTACGTATATGTCGTCTGTTTGGTTATAAGTCTAGAGCTAGTAAGCAACATGAACGAATTGGGTTGGAAGAATCAGTTCAAGACAGAGTCTAGATTTGATGGTGATTTGAAAACCATTATGTGATCGTGATAACACAATATATTTAACCAGTAATTTTTATGATACAAATAAAAGCTTAAGATTTTAGGTGCTACCTAGTTTTACTAAACATGTCCTAACATATTTGAGCAAGATCTTGTGAACCCAATTTTGCATAGACTAAAGTGATCTTTATTAAGATCTCTTTTAACTTTTGACAACCTTAATTGAAGTTATTGATATTTGAATTTAATTTATTTTGTTTTACCTAATATCCGGAACCATATATCGAGAAATACAAATCCTAGCTAACTTATTCATCGAATACATCAAGTTGATTTATTTTTTAATAAATTTGACCCATCTTCAAGTACTTGAAACTATATATATATATAATTTTAAAAATCAGACGGCCAACTTAAATCTAGCTTGGATAAGCAGGACCAACGAATCCTATCCAAGAGTTCCTTACATCATATTTTTCCCAACCACCCACAAAATGCAAGCATGCATGCATGTCCTCCTAACTAGTCTTAGTGTTCGATAGACACACACATTTATGTATCTTAATTTTTATTGGTTCAAAAAAATAAAAGGATAGCAAAGAGGGATAGCTCGTCACCACAACAATACGCTCAAGGTTAACGAGCAGACCAGGAGTTGTAGGCAATTGGAATGACGAGGCGCACACCTCGTTTTGGGTTGTGATCAAGGTTAGGTGGCCCTTTTTGGTCTCTTTAAAATCGCAGGGCGTAGACAACAAGAAACTGTGTGTGTGTGTGTCAGTGTGTGTGAGAGAGAGAGAATGAGAAAATGGGGGTTTAATTGTCTACTTCACTTCGTGGACTATGTATGTCGTACACACTAGATGAGATTTTTGTATAAAATAATTTATGGGGTGCGTGTGCCGCGTGATTTACAAGAAACAAAATATGATCATCCAAGGAGAGAATTAGGAGAGTCGGGGGTTTTTTTTTTTGATTAATTATTGGTTGTCAAGTGGATGTCGCTCCTGTGTGGATACATACTGAGGGGGAATACTTTGGTTCCTTACCCTTGTTAAGTTGTCATCCACCGATAGAGGTTTCATGCAATAAAACTTGTTTTCTTGAAACAAGTTATGGTTGTTTTAGTTTTCTTAATACATGTACACGGATCTTGGAGAAGATTTTTAATGACTTTAAAATCATTGTACATGATTTCATGCTCCCGTTATTAACATAAAAAATGTTTTATAACACCGTACAAACTTGTACCCTAGCATTTCTAAATTCTTCACGCAATGAGATTATGTTTGACGGGTCTTCCTTCTTATTATCTAGCTTAATACCCCGTGTATAAATAATATAGGGATCGTTTTGCGTAAATTTTAAATGTATTAGTACGTGTTAATAGTACTTACATATATAGTAAAACAATTGTAAAACATATATAGGGAATATAAAATCTCTTAAAAGATGAAAAAATCTATTAGAAATTCATACATAAGATCATAATCAAATTTTTTGTAGAACCTCTTTATAAAGATCATACGTTTTATTTGTCAAGTTGTCTTCTTCATCGCAAATTAGAACTTCTAAACTACTTTTACTTTTTACTCAAGAAACGACAACATATAATTATGATCATTAAATTTGTTCCCAAATAAAATAGTAGCACAAATCGCATAATTAAATTTGAATGTCTTTAATTTAATCCAATTGGTATACGTGTTTACACAAATAACCGTCGCCACCACTAGCTCCATCACCCACCACTTCTTCTTTTTGCAACTCACCGACCACCTCTGTCGCCCTTAAACAGCATTACCCATCACCATTGTTGCCCCCAAGAACCACCGCCGATATCTAACCTCTCTTCATACCAAGAACCACAACAAACAACACAAAGAACAACTATCACAGTCCACCAACTCCATGACTTACCACTTCCAACCAACTAAATGACTCTGGTGACGAAAACCCTGCAACCACCAACTCCTCATTCAAAGAAACCCCTAGACGAAAACCCTAGCAGCAATACCAGTCATCAAGAACCCTAGACGAAAACCTTCACTACCACAACACCTCTTTCATTTTCAACATTCAATATTTTCAACACTTTCTTATTGCGATTGGGTTTGTGCGTTTTTCAAATTTGGATTTCGATTTCGATAAATTAAAAGTTCGATACATACAATAGAAACTTTTAAAGTCCGATACATACAATAGGAAAACGTGAAAACTTGGATATATTTTAGTGAACTAATTAAACCCTAATTTTTATCAATGAGAATATGGTTTTTCATTGCGGTTGTTGTAACGAGAATTGTTGGTGGTGGTAGTTGTAGCCGAAGTTGATGGCGGTGTTGGTGACCGGGATGGTGGCAAAGAGAGAGTAGGAGAGAGATGGGTTGGTAAGAGAGAGAAATTATATGTTAAAGAAATTAATATGGGAATGTAATTTTTTTCTAAAGTGATTAAATAATATAAAATCAATTTAGAGTTGAAAGAAAATAAAAACGTAATGAGATAAAAACATTTTTGCCTTTTTCAAGTTGGGAAACGACTGAAATTACAATGAGTTTTTATCGGACTCGTTCCATAACTTTTAAGACTTAGAAACTAATATCATAAAAATCATCCAAAAATGTAATATAATCATTTTTTTAGTTAAAAAGGTCAAACATTATTTAGTCGTGCAAAACTCTTAGACAATAAGCATTCATCCTGCTTCCTCTTGTCTTATCACAACCATATCATTTTTTCTTTCATCCCACTAATCCTTATATCAACCTTCCCTTAACCATTCTCTATTTAAAAAATAATAATAAATATAGAGAGAAGAGAGAGATACAGAGAAGAGAGAGAAAAAGGAAAAGAGGGGGTAAGGCCAAAAGTGGCACCCTTTCCCTTTCCAAATTAACCCAAATGTCACATTACTACCACATCAGCTTTTTTTACTTTTTCCTTCCCAACCCAAATCAACCCAAAACCCAAGTAGTACCCTTCCCAAATCAACTCAAACTTTTTTTCACTTTTTTATAATTTATTTAATTACACATTTATATATTAAACAAAATAAAATATTTAAACAATTCAATAAAAAATAAAAAATAATATAAATAAAAATTTCATTAATAATAATAATAAAAATAATACATTTTATTCATCTCAACCTTATTTTTCGTTAATTCTTTTTTTCCTCGCTAACGTTGTCTTTAAAATATTACCCTCAAGATGATCATGCGGGGTAATATAAAACTCGAAGTCTTTATCGAATTGTTGTTGTCTTTGTATTTCGAGCCTGTTTAACCAACAACATTTTTTCCTCGACTTCAAGTTTTTTCATTCTATATGATATATTTTTATCTACCCGCATTTCGTAACTAGATATTCGGTCCACCAAAGTATCAAATTTATCAGTCGACGGTACGCCGGTATTTCTCGTACTCGTCGATGGTCTCTTTGTTAGGATCGGGACACCTAAACAAACGTTAGAATATAATATGCGGATAACGAACAAGACAAGTCACGACACAAAGATATAACGTGGTTCGGTCGTCGGGGTCACGACCTACGTCCA
>JAUEJL010126650.1:0-11518 GCA_032274825.1 Drosophyllum lusitanicum | reverse complement strand
AATTATGATATTTTAAAATATTATAAAGGGTAAATATGATATTTGTAAATTAAGGTGGACAAATACGATTTTATATGTTTTAATAAGGGCATATATGGAATTATCTCTAATAATTTTGACTCTAAAAAGTCAAAATTGATTAAATATTTTTTTAAATAAATAGTTTAGATCGTCTAATAAATTTTATCAAATTAGTCTTTTATTTATATTAGAAGATTGTATTTGAAATAATTAAATTATTTAAATTAAAACAAAAAAATAAAAAATAAAAATTGAAAAGATATATGGTTGAAGATGGTTGGATGTGGAGGTTTGTGAGGTAAGTTGGGTTGAAGGTGGAAGATGATATGGATGCTGATGTGATAGTGGATTTAAAAGAGTAAGTTAGATTGGATGCCGATGGTCTTAAGGTCTAAATAAAATAGTTTTAATAATATATACAAAATATATTATCAAACTTTAGAATTAATAAACTTCTAACGTGTAATTAACGATGTTAGAAACAATAATATTACAGTATAAAAACGTAATAAATAATTGTAACAATTGGTTTCTGGTCAAAGCACCAAAAACCAAAGCACACACCAGCGTTGAAAGTTTGAAAAGCTCTCTCTCACACACAAACTGATGTCATACACGTAACCATGGATCAGATTAAGCACAGTTACATTGCAGTTAACGGGCTCAAGCTTCATGTAGCTACAATCGGCTCCGATTCATCACCGGCGTTGGTTTTTCTTCACGGATTCCCGGAGACATGGTACACGTGGCGCCATCAAATGATTGCCGTCGCAAACGCCGGTTTCAGAGCGATTGCACCCGATTACAGAGGATACGGACTATCCGACATCCCTACTGAACCCGAGAAGACCTCCTTCCTTGATTTCGTCAACGATACTGCCTACATCCTCCATTCTCTCGCCATTTCTAAGGTACATTTATTCATATGCATGTGTCGGTATATGTTTTATACCTAGATTTCCGTTTTTCTATTAGAAATTCTCGCGATTGCAGTGAAATTGGTGATACCTAATGTTAAGGGATGAATTTGAACTTTGGATATATGGTTTTAGAAAACTGACATATTCTCCGGGTCATCCACCTACTCACCACAATAACAATAATGCCTGCTCAATTTATTTTCATACTTTCGTTGATTTTAACATTTGTATTGATTTTGTAAGTAGGAGGAGGATAAATAATTACAAATCGTATTGTTGATTTCCTCAATCTCTTCCGATTGTTGTGAACACTTTTTATTTAAACATATTTTCATGATATATACCACTTTGCAATTATCAATAACTTTGTAGCACTATAAGTTGTTGAGTAACTTACACTATTGGTTCTCTGGTAGTGGAAATTTACATGTTTCGTATTTGTATTCATTTTTCTTAAAAAAAATCAAAAAAAAATGCTACTCTTTTATTCTAGAACAAATTGTATGAAAATACAATAAACTTTGTGTCAGTTACCATTGTATTTTAACCAACTTTAAATTTATAAAAACAATACAATTAATTTTCATAATCCTTCTATTATATGCCAACAACTTTTTCCTATATTAGTGGTAACTAAGTCCAAGTTTATTATGTTTTTATGCAATTTACCCTTTATTGTGCACTTGTGCACACGAGAGTATTTTTGTGATTTTACTCTTAAATAGTTAAATGTGTAACACATTAGTCCTTTAAAAAATTTCTTCTTATTTATATTATATTTAATATTTAAGAAATTAGTATTTTAATATATCATTATGAAATTAGATTATTATTATTATTATTTTGAAAAGCAGAAATTAGATAACTATTTACATTACATTCAACTAATTAATGCTTCCTAAAAATATTAGTGAACACTAATTAATGTTTTAAAATCTTATTCGAGATTTGGGTACACCTGAATACCCGATTATATAAATAAATTGTACTAGTATTTTTATTCATTTAGCATTATTTTCTTCTACACACCTATCCAAAACTCCCAATTATTTGTGCACAGCTATATTGTACTTGTTTAAAGTAAGGCATACCAAGTTTCTATGCAACTATATTCCCAATTCTTTACGCGCAACTATATTCGGGCTTTTATATATGTTGGTATCAAAATGCATCAACTTCTTTGAATCTGAGTAGCGTGATATGAATCGTTGGGCCTTGGTCTACCAGCGTAAAAAGAAGACAGACAACTTCAGGGGGTTAAGTGTCATTATTCATAATTAGTCGTTAATTTTGGCAGATATTTAATTAGTCGTTATTTTTGGCAATTAGTATTTTTGGTTATGCTAGGAGGATCGGCCACCCTATTTAGCCGACCCCTAGGGTTCTTGTTTCATTTCATTCAGAGATTGGTTTTCTTTGTAAGACATTGGGAGACCCCTGGATCTCGAATTCCAGTTTATCAAATAAACATACCTCTGCCAATTTGATTCTTATCATAGCGTTAGAGAGAACAATGTATCAACTTCTTTGAATCGCATCAAGTTATTTGTTAATTTGTGTGTTGATTTTTTCTATTTCCCCTTAGCTTATCAAGTTTCTGCACAAGTATATTCCCAACTCTTTACATGAAACTATATTCGGGCTTTTATATACTTTGGTATCAAAATGCATCAACTTCTTTCAATCACATCTGAGTAGTGTTAGAGAGAAAAATGCATTAACTTCTTTGAATCACATCAACTCATCAAGTTACTTGTTTGTGTCTTGGTTTTTTCTATTTTCTACAAAGGATTCATTTTTCTTAGCATATCAAATTATTTGTTTTTTTCTATGTTCTACAACTTGTTTGTGTTTTGGTTTATTTTATACTAAGGATTCATCTTTTCCCTTAAAAGAAATCGGTTAATTTTTTTTGGATAACTGACCCGATTAACTGAATAGTAATTTGTAACGGTTATATATATTCTATGACCAAATACCCGAACAACCCGAAACCCAAAAAACCCGGAACAGCACCCATACTTTGCACCACCAAGCCCGTTTACCAAGTGAGCATGAAAATCATTAAAATCACTAGCGGAAACGGTCAAAATTAATAGTCATTAATCAAAATAAACTAGATTATTAATACTTGACCGTTACTTGATGACCAATTTTATTTTCTATTTTCATTCAACACCACTGTGACCATATTTTTCCAACATACCTACTCAGTTACTCTACTTGCTTAGTTTGAAAAATTGGTTCATTATGTGTTACCTTTTTGCTCTTTTCAGCCTTTTTCGTTATTAAAATGTGGGCATGGATATGTATATCAGCAGCAGATACCAAATTTGTGAATGGTTGTGATCATCTTTGTGTGGACTGTGGACATTATTAGGTGTTTGTCATTGGTAAAGACTTTGGAGCAAAGGTTGGTTATACATTTGCCCTTCTCCATCCAGAGAAAGTTGCAGGAGTTATAACGCTTGGTGCACCATTTGTGCCCCCTGGTGCACCTTTCAAGCTGCAAGCCCTCCCCCTCCCTGAAGGTTTCTACATACGAAGATGGCAGGTACATACAAAACATAACTGTTTTAGTTAGTTTGAGAGCCAATGAGTTTCAGCTATGTTACTTCGCACTAGTTATTTATGCAAATGTACATGACTATACGGGAATTACATTACAATGACACTTTTAGTATACATGTATGCAAATATAGGTCTTAAAGGGTGTGCCAAAGGGGCGACCACTCAGGGCCTACTGATTAAAGGGGTCCATTTTTTTGTCTATGTAATGTACATGGTTTAAGACTCTAAGCCTAGTTTAATTAATCTATTATAAGTTAATTGTTGTAAACGCTAAGAATGTCTTAAATATTCGAGATTAACACCCTAAGCAGAAATTATATATTCAATTGCCAAAATCTTTTGGCCCATTACAACACAACACCCCATTTTGTATTGAACAAATGTGTGGAAAAAGGTTCTTTCCCCCTTATTTCCCACATAATCGAACGTGGATAAAAGCTTCATGGAAAACCGTTTCCATCCAATTATAATCTCTCTTTGTTATGCCTGATTTTCTAGTAGTGATGGAATGGGAAGAAATCAAGAAATCATCATTTTATCAAAAAAAAAAAGTCGATAGTTAGTTTGCGAAGAAATCACACAAAATCGTTTGACTCTTTGGGACGAAGTTACACAGTTTGGGAAGGACAATCACAATCTTTTAATACTTATTCGGTTTCTTTGAGAAAACGGAATCCTAGGCTTTGTGAAAGGTAGAATTCAGAAATTTGGCTTATTTAAGGCATATCCGAGTTTTGAAATTCTTCTAACTTCTTAAACACGTCTAACCTTTTTTCTTTAATCTTTGTTCTTTGATTTCTAGTTTAATTTTTATTCACCGTTTAGATTTCAATAATTCAACTCCTTACTTTTTGTTTGGTCATTTGATTATCCGGTAACTAATTGGTATTTGCATATTAGTTTGTTTACTAGTTTGCTAACTATAATTCTTTAATTGGTATTTTCACATTAATTGCTTAATTGATAATTGGTTAATTGGTTATCTGATAACTAATTGGCATTTGCATATTAGTTTGCTTAGTTGATAACTATTAAATGTTAATACTTGAATCACTGTTTATTAGTTTTACTTATTTTGTAATTGGTTAATTGTATTTGCATATAAGTTTGTTATTTTTTAGACCATGTTTTTAAAGAAACACTTATTTGGTTGACAATTGTATATTTTCGTCTATTATTGCAGTTAAATACGTACAATTGTAAGTTTCTTACTCAACGTTTTTATATAGTTTAGTATTTTTAAAGGCCCATTATTTTGATTTGGCCCCTGGCCTCCGAAATATTTGAGACAGCCCTGTGCAAATATATAGCATTAAGCAAAGACGTAAAGTTGATTAGTATCTTACTGTCAATAAAACGTGCAAGGGCTGATCAACTTGTAATAACCGCACACCTTAACATGCCAATAAGTAGAGGGTCCCATGTTCAAACCTTGGTGGTGTTGTAACCCTTTTTGTAGGTCATGCTAATTTCCCATAAGGAGTTTTGTCAAGGTCAATTATATGTCCTGGTGTACTGAGCCAGTGAGACACTAAGACCCCAATATCCCATGGTCAGTTGGTCACCCAAAAAAATTCTTACACATATTTTGCTAAATTGTAATAAATTTAAAAGAACTTGTAAATTACTATATAAACGGGTGAGAGATACATTAAGAGTTAAAATAACCCAAGTGATGTAATCATTAGTTTTGCTTATCATTAGGAACCTGGAAGAGCTGAAGCTGATTTTGGTCGTTTTGATGCTAAAACAGTGGTGAAAAACATTTACATTTTGTTCTCTAGAAGTGAAATACCCATAGCCCCTGAACACCAAGAGATAATGGATTTGGTGGAACCATCCACTCCACTACCCTCTTGGTTAACTGAGGAGGATCTTGAAGTCTATGGTGCTTTGTATGAGAAGTCTGGGTTTCAAACTGCACTCCAAGTTCCTTACAGGTAATTACCGAACCAACCATGTTAATACAAACATAAGAGCTTCCAGGTGGCAAAATTGGGTCTAGCGGGCGGGATGGGTTACGAGTTAACTTTAATGATCTTGGTATTAGACTATTAGTCAAGTTGGGTTGATTTAAAACACTATCTGTCCAAACAATTTGAATTTTACTATAATAATTAATGTGTTAGATACAATGACAGAGCTTAGATTATTTTAATAGTAATCTAATTTTTGGAATAAAATGGGTTAGGAGGTTTTGTGCATTAAAAATCCACTTTGAGAGATTTTCGATTCCTTTGACACGATTCCTACAAGGGGATTGGATCATACGAGATGAAAGTCGCCCGAAGTATATTTTTAAAGATTACAGCCTTCAAAAGAATTTATTTAAGTAGTTAGAATATTATTGCAATACTATTTTATGGACAAAAAATTGTTTGCAGATGAATCCAACCAAACTGTGTATTTTGACTCTAACTAAAAAACATGTTTTGACACTTTTTTGTGGCCAATTTGGCATTTTTTTTGTTAGACTTTTTTTTGTTAGACTTTGGTATTAGACTTTTTTTTTTTGTTTCAAAGCATTGTATTGCTAATTTGTCATGCCACAGTATTTATATGTACGTTCTAAAACACACAATTTTTTGCCAAATTATCTTATTAGAAATTATTAGTTGGAACAAAGAAAAATATATTTGTCAAGTTGGTTACTGTTATAATGCATTGTAAAATTTTGGCCAAAAGATTTCATTGGAAATTTAGAATCATTAGTTGGCAAGACAAACATATTTGTCAAATTGGTTAATGTTATAAGTCATTGTTCAATTGGCCAATGACTTATTATTCTATTTCAACCATCTATTATGACTAAAATCTGGTAGCAAATGCATTTTGAATGATAAGGTACAATCAATCTTCATCGGTATTCCGTCGAAACTTGCATGATAGTGAAAATAACTTTTTCTTAACGAAGTACAAAACCGTACTTGAGTTTATATCCAAGAAATCTAAAACTACCAGAAATCCAAGAAATCTAAAACTACCAGAAAAGGTAAATAAAAACCCCTGTTTCCATTTTTCTCATAAGTTTCAATAATGGTTGTAGGTCACTCAAAGAGAAAATTGAATTACCAAATCAAGATCTTAATGATTTGAAAATAGAAGCTCCAACACTGCTTATCATGAGTGAAGAAGATTATTCTTTCAAGTTCCCTGGAATGGAGGAATATGTGAAGAGTGGGGAGATGAAGAAATATGTGCCAAATCTGGAAATCATATACTTGCCTCAAGGTTGTCATTTTGTTCATGAACAATTAATTCCCTGACCAGGTTAATCAACTCATACTTAATTTTCTCAATCGCAACAAATATTAGTGCTTCAGATCATTACTCGTGAGTTTAAATTCAAGCTTCTGGGTTGCCATACTCACTAAGATATTTTCGATAGACATACAACAAAAGTTTCCTATTTCTGTTTGTGTGTGTGTGTTCATGTACTTGCTAATCTATACATCAGTATGTATGAAAACGGGCATGTTTGAGCTGCGTGGCCCCCGGGAGAGGGGGATGGGGTTGGTTTGAGATGAAAGATGGAATATTGGAATATTTGGTATGGAATTAAGTGACTGTTGATTTTGGTTTCAACCGACACGAACAAATAATTGAAAGTGAAGTGAAAAGGTAGATAATGAAGAAATGTGAAAGATCTCATATTATAGATGTAGGGACGTTTTCGTGAAAAAATATGAAAAATGTGTTTATTGAATTGGGGGTGTCTCAAAATTTTAAGGCCCCGCGTATATGTATGCGTATGAATTTGACTAGGACATTTATCTTTTTGAATTTTAAGACCATCAAGTAGTAAAAAAGTAAGTGATTTTTTGTGTAAAAGAAAAAAGAAGTTTGTAAGTCTTCAAGTTCTAAATAACTTTGCGACGTGTTTACTTTTTCACTTTTTTTTAACAAATCCCATGTCCCTACAAGAGTAATTTCTCGTAATCTTTCTACTCTTATAATTAAGTTTATGTGTCATCATATACTTGTAGCAACATTTTCAATCGGTTATACATGAATCATGATTAAGAATGTGAATCATTATGGCGCCATGAGTTTCACTTAAAATTTATTTCTTGATTATAGACGTTAATATCTCGTCTAATTTAATATGTAATCAATATCATAAAAGGATCTAGAATAAAACACATTGCATCTATGTTGATAATTAGAATTAAAATTAGGAAAATATTAAAATGTTAATAGAAAAAAGAACTTAATATGTTTTAAGTTTTGTTAGTTATGTTACGTTTGCTTTCTTTTTCAAAAATTTTGACAATATAAACTTGAAAAAAGTTATTCACCAAATATGAATACGTTAATTTTATTTTAAGTTCGTTTTAGCCTGTCGAGAGAATTAAAACGCCTTTGATTGAACCCGTTAGTATATATTAAATTTTTTGTTAAAATAATAACCTAAAAACAAGATAAAATAAATCAAAGTAATCATCCTCATAACATGATTAAATATTTAAAATCACTATCCTTAATATTAGTCTTTACAAACGTTGGGTGATAATGGACTAGCTTTCTCTCACGCGAGCTTAGGGCCTCAAGCAAGCTTTGGATAAAGTATGTGTATATAAACTCCGTGGTGTTTTTGTAGAGGGAAAAGGAATGGGGAGAATTTGTTTCTCTTTTTTGGGAGAAATGGTTATAGTTTTGGGAGGAAAAATTGTTTCTCCACTCGTTTCCATTCCCCTCTTCCTTTGTATTTTCATTTCTTTTCAAATTGTGGAGAAATGACAGCCGATGTTTACTCATCATCGTCGATGTCCGGTTGCGATGTGTTTCCAGTGTTCTACTCATCATCGTCGACGTCCGGCGAGGCGACCAACGCCGCAACCGCCGTCCGGCGACTTGAGCCACAATTTCTCTGTTTCATTTCTTTGATGATACCAAATAAGGGAATCAATTTCAATTCTTCACACATTTCCATTTCTTCCCATTTCCATTTCTCCCCTATTTCCATTTTAATTTCTCCCAATTTTTTTCTCTCTACCAAACACCCCTAAGATTTTCTAGACAAGGGAGAGTGCGACTTCATACGAGGGGTCTTAAAAATTTTCGTTCAACTAGTATTTTATTCTAAATTATATAAGAATATTTATAACTTCAAAGAAATTTAAAGATGGAGTCAGTACAAAATATAATTATTACATTTTCACCAACCAATTATGATGTTCAAGTTCTAAAATATAATTATTACAAAACTCAAATTTGTATCGATATACTCATTAAACTTTTAAACTATCTTATACATCCATATACATAATTTAAATATAGTTGAATCATTTAAAATCCTTCAAAATTATAACCAAGTTCAACTCGATTCTGATATGAACTACATGGTGATGTTTAGCATCACGGGCATAACTTCTAAGGGGTAGGGAGGGGTCATGGCCACCCCCTCCCCAAAAAAATCAGAGTTAATATGGTAGAACATGTATTACAAGTGTAAAAAATTACTAATATTGATAATTGACCTCCCCTATAAATTTAGAAATAAAAATATAGTAGGAATGGAATAGTGCATTAACAATTCTAATTAAATAATTTAATTATAATTAAACTATGTATTTTGTAATATAAGAGAGTTTTAGGTATTTTTAAAAGATATTAATGTAATTTTGAGTTTTATAATGACATATACGAAATTCTCCCGTGTAGACACTAATCATATTTAAAAGTTACAAGTTGGTCCTAGTTGGATAAACTTAAAAGAAAACGACATAATTACCCCTTATAATCAATTTTCAAAATATAAAACTATCCATTTTGATTTTTCACTTGTTACCTTTAAGTTTTCAAATTTTTTTAACCTTTAATAAAATTTTCACTTGTTACCTGTAAATTTATATAATTTACATAAGGACACTATTTTTTGGTTTTTTATTTTTAACCTTGATATTTATTTATTTTTTTTACCCTAAAGTTCATATAAGTTATATTTGATCTTATAAAATTATTTACTATAATTTACCAATCAAGTTGACTTAGCGCTATCAAGGTGTATTAAGTTGTCTTCCTCTTTGAGATTAATGGTTCAGGACTTCAGGTCATGTTTACCTCATTTCAATTATTTAATTTCAGCCTTTAATAATTTTTTATTTGCTCTTTAGTTTATATAAGTTACATTTGATCTTAAAACAACTAGATCGCATAACCTTATATACATAATATAACCATCAAATGCGCTAGATACATGTAAAACTAAATACTATCTACATATGTTAACTTTGAACAACCATCTTATTTGTCACCTAGCGCAATGTACGGACTTTATATACCTTGTAGTTCATCAAACGTCACAACCTTTAAATAGTATACTTACAAGTTCTAAGTTCTAACTTGGACACTTGGTCCATATGATTTTCATAGTTTTTTTTATGATTTATATATACAACGTACTTAATAATACTTACATATTTATGTTTTTCTTATAAAAGGAAAATAGTATATGTTGGTGCAACCCCATCACACTTGCGTAAATTTTAAAAATAATTTTTAAAATTTTTATTAGTAAAAAAGTCTATTTCATAACCATTGAACAAAGTGAGTAAATATCTTCGATTTCGTGTAAAGCGAAACAATAATGACAATCTTTTCCATATAGGTATTTTCTTGCTTATCTTCTTTAAAAAAACTCTAAACCAATAAACATGTTTATGGTTACTTGTATGTGTATGAATCACTAAATCAGTAATCCCTTCTTATAAGGTATTTTTGATTTAGGGTATATGAGAATATCTATCTATTGCCGATTAGTGAGGTATAATTTGTTTAATGGGGTAGTTTATGTTTATGAATCTCTAAATCAGTTATCTCTATCATTGACATAGTCATACAACGTTAAATTCCTAATCTGTTTTCCGATGCTAATGATGTGATTTATGTATTCGTTATGATTTATAATTTAGGTTTTATGTAATAACAATGAGAAATTATGGTTAGATTATATTTAAAATTATCCTAAAGATTTTGAAATTAAGAATCAATAATTATTTGATATATATAACTTAGTGCTTGAAATATCATTATTTGAAACCTTTTATATACTTTCTACATCCCAAAAATATAGTCCATTTTTTAATAGACTAGGTTTTAAATGTATATTCATTGATATAATTTTTATCAAGTATTATATAATACAAATGAAAATATTTAAGGACAATATTTTTAGGACGGATGGAGTATATGCTATTTCAGTAAGTCCCATAATAGTCTTATACTCTTATGGCCAAAGTGAGAAGAATTAAAGTTTGGGGCTGAAAAGGTAAATTTAACATATAAATAATTAAATACAAAATTACTTGTAATTATCTACTTAGAACTATCAAGAGATGTTTCTCCAGCAATTTGAGAGAGGAGAGAATTTCAATGAATTTAGAGAATTAATGATGGGAAATTGTTTCATGAAAGAGTTAAGCTCAAATTGGAATATTTTAGCTTGATTGTTAATCCATTAAATATACTTCAATAGTTGTTCATGACACAGGTAGAAGTTGAAGGCATGTAATGCTTTCATTAATGTTGTTTTTATCTTCACTTGAAGAAAATAAATAAAATAATATTTGTGTATATACAGGTAGTTAAGAGTGTGATGTTTTATTATTTATAGAGTAAATTACACGGATGGTGTTTGTGGGTTGTCATTTATTACACACACAGTCCTTAAACTTCATTTATTACGTTGTAAGTCCCGACTGTTTAGAGTCTGTAACACTGATGATCCCTAACACAACTAAAAAGCCCAAAGTACCCTTACTTTTTCATTAAAAATGACCATTATACCTTTGTTCCTCTTATTATTATTATTTTTAATTCTAAAAATTCATAAACATTATTAAAACTTTTAAAAATATTATATATATATATATATATATATATATGGGAAGGTTCCTTTGAGAACCGTTTTTATTGCGAGAACCGCGAGAACCAATCTTAGCCGTTTATTTTGGATAATGGAATTCATGGATGAAGAGCGTGGGGGGATTGAGTGTGGCAAGGTG
>JAUEJL010126639.1:0-11518 GCA_032274825.1 Drosophyllum lusitanicum | reverse complement strand
AAACAAAAAAGTTGATCTTGAACTAAAACAAAAAAAATGAAAATAGAAGAATATATTAAGAAAGAAATATTAAGTCTGAAATTGCTAAAACAGAATTTAAAGTAAATTTGACCAATTAATAATTTGATTATTATAATTAATAATCTAAAAGTAAAGAAAGAAAAGTAAAAAGGATTCTCAAAAAAAATTTATTTTATTTAATCGAGAAAAGGAAGTAAGGATAAAAAAAGGTTAAAACAAAGAATTGTCGCTGCCATAAGTTGAACCCTGGACTAATCCATTCAAAATCAAAACCCTCCAACCACCCCGCCAAGGTACATTTTATTTTCAATCCTTGCCTCAAAATATTTATATTATAAATGTTTTTTTTCCTGGTAATTGTATGGTATATATAATACTCTCCTCCAAGTCTTACACGTGTCTTTGTTTGGTTAGAAAACTACATAAACAGAATAAGTCCTTTTTCGATCATCCAATTAATTATTTTTCTAAGAAAAAAACAAAGTTTCAAATGTTACACTCAAAAGCCAAAACTATCCTAACTAAGAAAAAAGAAAATCAGGAAAGCAGGTGAAGGTTTTACAACCAAACTTCATTTTCGTATCATTTTCTTAAGATAAGTTTCTATACCTTTGTTACGTTTTGGGCTGTCAATTCGGTTTAGTAGTTCGTGTCGGATGTATTCATTTTGACCCGATATAATTTCATGCCAGATTTGGTTCCTGTGGCTTTATTTCGTGCATGTTAGATGCCGGTTGTGTTTCAGGTTAACCCATTTTCACGCAAAATTTACAAATTATCAACTTTTGGCAAGTCTGTTAAAAAATATCCATATCCGAATAACCCGATCGAAACAAGTTTCGTTCAATCGGTATTTTGTTTTCGATTATAGTTTGGTTTTAGTCGGATAACCCAAAAGTTAATCGGTTTAGGTTTTTGGTTTGAAATTTTCTTAATCAAGTATTCTTGAATACTACAACAATATTAAATTTTTTCGTAGATAATAGTCTACGGTTTATTACTTTAATAACATCTTAAAGTTTAGAGTTTGATTATTTTTGTTCCTCAAATTTCAAACTTTATTTGTTTATTTAATTTAAATTTAATGGTGGGTAAGTTATGATGGCAACAAATGAATATATTATATTATGATGTGATTTCAAAATCCAATTTCAAAGTCAATATTTTGTTATATTTTAAATTTTTAAAAGAAATTAATTAATATTAATAATAGTTATTAAAGTAAACAGGGTAAAACGGACCAACTTCGGTTTATCAGGCTGAAGTGGATCCAACCGACAAAAAATTATGTTATTTTCATATCAATCAATTATTGACTCGACTTATTTTCGTATTTAGTTTGAACAAGGTTTTGAGTCGTGTCAAAAATTACCGACCATAGTTACTTTCTTGTCCCTTTTAAGTCATTGTTACTCAAAGTTACACGCCTAATTACGTATTTGTTATTAAGAGTTAAAATTATAATTTAAAATATTGACTAAATCTGATGATAATTTATGTGTAATAAATTTTTTTGAAGAAAAATATTAATTTGAAAATCTTTATATAAAGAACTGAAATTGTCCAATTTCTAAACACTCATTTAGAAAATGGCCTTTTTCCAACATTATCTCCTCATCTTTGCCCTCTGCATTCTCTATGTAGAATCAGCCGACCCTTCTGCACAATTTTGCGACCAAAACTCAAACACCACCACCCCTGAAATCACCAAAAACATCGATTCGCTTCTAGCCATACTGGTCCAAGCCACCTCCCAATCTGGCTACAGCGCAACCTCCTTCGGCTCGGGTCAAGCCCGAGTATTCGGTCTTGCTCAATGCCGACAAGACGTGCCCTCACAAGACTGCTCGAGCTGCATCCAAACCGCAGCAAAAGAAATCAAAACAACATGTCCAGACCGAGTCGACGCTAGGATATGGTACGAGTATTGCCTCATAAGGTACAACACCAAAAACTTCATTGGTGAAGTCGATACCGGGTTTGGGTTAATTTACTATAATGTTCAAAATGTGACAGACCCGAAAAGCTTCAATGAAGCTCTCGGGTCCCTCATGTCTCGAATCAATAAAATAGCGGCCATACCAGGTAGCAAAGGGCTTGGGAAAGGGGAGACCAAGTTGTCGGATTTCGAGACACTTTACGCATTGTCTCAGTGTACACAAGATTTGTCACCGCTTTTGTGTCGGCAGTGCTTAGCGATCGCTCTCGGGAATTTCCCAACAGTTTGTAACGACAAGAAGGGGTGTCGGGTTATATACAGTAGTTGTTATGTTAGATATGAATTGTATCCTTTCTTCTTTCCGATCGACGAGAAGATGGCTCGGGGAAGCTCTTCAATGAAAAACTACTTATCGGTAGTTAGGAAACCTCGACTTTGAGTTGTGGCACAAATTAAGGTTACGAAGAATTGGTTTCTTTTTGAGAATATTATATTAATTATTAATAAATGTATTTATTTGAAAGATTTTAATGTTTTTTAATCACGTATTGTAAGTCTTTAATCCTGAAAGAGTTATATATTGTGTATGTGCCAGCCACATCAGTGATCCACTTGGTTGATTATGCACCTTATCTCCAACTAGCTTTTGCAATGAATACCCAACTAATCTATTTTCACACTGTTCTTTTGACTTTTTTTTTAGGAAGGAAAAGAAAAATATTTAAAAGGAAAAATATTTTGTTTACGAGTTTTATTTAACAAAGGAAAGAAGAGGAATGGAAAGGAAAATCTATCATTCTAAAAAATGAGAGAATTTGAAAGTTAAGGATTCACTCTCCTTTCATTTTCTTTAATTACTATCCATATTAAATTCGAGAACATGTTGTACATTAGATGATGGAGCAAACCAGGCATCGGAAGTCTCCCTAATGGCTTCATGAACGAAAGAATACCAAACTTGGGGGTTGAGGTGGGTGCTTGGTTGGTTAATTACGAATTTTTGCAAACCAAGCATCGGAGCCCATTTTATATTGGTTGAAAACTGTTAACCAGAGACAACAGATGGACGACTTGACAAGCAGGCTACGACGGTTTGGCCTAGCTCTCGAGCCCAATTTCCCCACTTAAAGCTCTAGTTTGCAGTTTTCCCTAAATTAAGCCGTTCTAAAAAAATTGATCGGCTAGTTATTGGAAATTGCGTGATTTTTGAAATATTTTTGTAGTAGTTAATATAAAATTTTAAAATTTTGGTAAATCTATCAAAATTAGCAACTCCCTATATATGAGATAGTATGTGGATGTATTTGGTAGATAGCTTATTGGAGCTTACTAAAGCTTGTAATTTTTTTTAAAGCTTTAAGTCTTGTTGGGATGAAAAACTAAATCTTTTTTTCTAAACAATAAGTTTCAAAACAAAAATATTTTGAAAGTAGGGTTTAAGAGTTGGCTAGAATCTTGTGCAACTTACCAAAATAACCTTTTTATATTTGATTTATTTTCAACTACTCCCTTAGTTTACTCCCTTATTTTATGAAAGACATGATAGAAGTTAGCAAGCCTGCATCTTCTTCCCTTCACGTCAGCGACACCAGCAATATCATTTGAGAGCACCCGCAGTGGGGCTTAAAATGAGCTCATTGTGGTGACACGGAGCTCGTTAAAGGTGATGTTCCATTGCCTTAGCTCATGAAGCAATCTCGTGAAGAGAGCCTGGTGAGTGGTATGATGAGCTCATGAAGCAATCAAACTGTTAGATTTCAAAATGAGAATAAAATTGGTGCTGAGGTGGATATTAGTGATGATAGTGATGCATGTTATCACGGCGGGATATTAGTAACAAGTTAGTAATGCTGATGTGGCGTTAGTGATGGGTGTGATGTCTAAAGATGCTCCAACTGCTTTTGCCCTTCACATTGGGTATTGACCGGTTGCTCCTCTCCGTCGCTCTAGTTAGTTAATGAGGTAAGGTTTCCACCTATTTTTTGTTTGAAACCCTAAAGAGTTGCTTGTTGATTTGTCGTCTCTCAAGTTTGATCGAGGATTCGTTTGTTTGAGAACCGACTCCCTTTTCATTATATGAAACTTCAAAATCATTGATTTTTTTTGTTAGTCTTTGTCTTCCTTTTGGTTGAAATTCACCTAAATGTGTCACATAGATTCAACAACTAAGATATATATGTAAAAAAGGGGTATCTACTTTCAATGTCATGGACACGTTTGATTTTGATACGTGTTTTACTTTTATATATGTTGGATGGGAGGGATTGTCACATGATACCACATTTTTCTTCATATCAGCGACGAACTTCCAAAAACCACAAGCAGGTTTTTTGTATATTACAACCGGTTTATTTTATTAACAAATAAAGCGATAAATATTAATTAGTTGATAAAGGATACTTGGTTAGAAAATGATATCTCGTTCCTTATTTATTCAAAAGCAAGATATCATAATTCTCAATTTCAAAATGAGCTGCCAGCCCGCCAACTAATATGCAAGAAGCTTTTAATAGTTCTCATTTATCTTTTGAAGTTATAGTGAGAGTTCATTTGGAGTTTTAAAGAAACGGTTGAAAGTCCTTGATAGAATGCCTAAGTACAATGTGGAAACTCAAATTGATATTATTATTGCCGTGTTTGCTTTGCATAACTACATTCGAAGGAATTTTGATGAAGATATCATCTTTACAACGAGTTAAAAACATCCCGGTGAGATACCACGTGATGAATCTTATGTTGTTCAAGACAGTCACACAAACGATGAAGATTTATTTGCACGAACATCTAATGAAATGAAGCAAATTCATAACAACATTGCTACTTCAATATGGAATGCTTGTCAATCATTTATTACGATCACGTATATGGTTATTTATATTTTATCCTTTTTTAGTGTTACATATGTACGAAAAGTGACTATCCATTTTTAAAAGATAAACTTCATATTTATATAATTACATTTTCTGCTTATTGTCATTATTTATAATTTTTTAGCTTTGTTCTTTGTCATTTTACGCTATTTAGGTTCAACTATCAACTATTATGCCATGCATACACATATGTATAGAAAGTTCTAGATTCGGCTTTCAGCTATGAGATTTCATCTCCTTGTATGGTTTTTGGCGTCAATTTTTTTTGAAAGACAAAGAATTTTATTAAAAGTCTTAAAGGTTGAAACAATAATATAAAAGAATTTATATACAAACTAAGAGTTGTGTTCAATAAAGTCCATTTAAAAAACATAGTCCTGAAATTTTAATATTCAATCACAGGTGATTCAGTATACAATCACATGTGATTTGTAAAAGCATCACATGTGAATTATGAAAAATTACGAAAATGCCACTCCGCCCAAATTTTTAAAATTTAATCTGGACTATGGATGACACTGATCTAAAGGCTAAAATTAGTCCCTTAGGACTATAAATTAACTATAGACTATATTGAACATTCTTCTATATATGTATATCAAACTCCATAGTTCAATGGTTCAAATCAATTTTATAAACAAATATCTAAAAGAAAATAGTCAAAATACCAACCACATTTGTTTATTAGCTTTAGTTTACAACCTAGTAAAAGTGACTAAGATATTGGGTCCAAACTAAAATTAATGAACTTGCAGAAAAGCAAATCTAAGTATTTTGTTGCCATGGAGTCAACTAGATCAAGAGTCGATAACAACCAAATTAGTATAAAAGAGATCCGGGTTTTGTGTTGTTCTATCCGGTGAAGTGGTGGTCGTTGTTGAAAGATGTGGATCCGAGATTAACCGAACCTAATTCTGAGCTTAAAATACTCGAAAAATAATTAAATCCTCATAAATAAATTTCAAAAATGATTTGTGCTCACAAATCCTTCTGATGGCCTTTACGGCAACGGGACGGAGAAATGGGAGGAAGAGTGGTGGTCGCCACCGAAGATCGAGATGGTTCGAGATATGTTGTTGTAGATAGCTGGAATGACCGTCAAATACATCAGTTTTCAGATCTGTAATTGTCGATGGAAGAGGGTAGTTGCCGGCAAGATTGGGTGGTCGGCGGTGGGCGATTGGGTGGTAGAAGGTGACAAGATATGCTGCTGTAGATGGTTGGAGAGGCCGTCAAATACATCAGTTTTCAAATCTGCAATCGTCGATGGAAGAGGGGTGGTCGGCGGTGGCGATTAGGTGGTCGGTGGTGAGAGTCGACGAGAGAGATGACAGATTGTTTATCTTCTTATGATTTGTAAATGTGATAATAGATTGTTAGATGCTCAGATGCGTATACTGGGTGGATTATAAATTTCAATTCGTAACAAAAAAGGGTATAATGCGTAAAATTTATACCTTTTTTTTTGTTAAAAATTAAAATTTATAATCTTTTTTTTGTTAGATCTAAGAGGTCATTATACACCTTTTTTTGTTAAAAATTGAAATTTTTAATCTTTTCTCGGCTAAAAAAATTAGACGTTACCTTTATTAACAATTTTTGATATTTAAGTTACCTTTCTCGACAATTTTCTCTTTTATAATTTGACAAAACTACCATTTTAAATGAACTTATCTCTATATGGATATACGCGTAGTTTGTAAGTTTTGCAAGGACATACATGAATTTTTCCTATTTACAAAAATGGGAGATTTTCATATATGTCCTTCTAAAATTCTTAAATTATGTCTATATCCTTTAAAACTTTTAAATTACATCAATATCTTTCTAAACTTGTAAAATTCTCATATATATCCAAGTACCTATTTTAGAGTTTATTAAATCATTTTATATAAAAAATCATTATCATCAAAATTTAATTATTTATAAATTTACTATATTACCCTTATATTATCTTAAATTAAAAACATTTAGCTAAATATAATCTCCTCAGCCAAAAGCCTAATTTGTCCCCCTCATTTTTGCGTCCACAGTAAAGACGCCGACGAGTGTTTTCTACCATTGAGAATCTGTTATCGAGTTTTCTACTATTGAGAATCTGTTGTTGAGTGTTTATCAGATGTTTAGAGTCATGTATATGTTCTTGTTTAAGGTTTTATGTATCAAGTGTTTTCTTTTTTTGAAAAACTCAATCAGGTACATTGTCTAGCATTCATCTTTATATATGTTGATTTTAAATTGCTTATGTGGTGTATCTAATTTCAAATTATCAAACAAAACAACACTTGATTAACTAAATATCTGCGATTTAATACATGGTTGTATAAAATAATTAATAGCTTCGAATTTGTTTATGAAAGTATCTGCTTTGATACAATGTGCGCCGCTAAAAACTTTTTGTACAAACCTCTTTGTTTTTGTGTTTATGTTTTTGTTTATTTGGTGTTGTACTAGCGGTTATAAAAAAAACATTTGAAGTAAAAAGAAAAGCTTCAATCCACCGGTGGGGAAAAAGGTTTGATTACATCTTGTAATTCATTCAATCGAAACTTCATTTAAAAGCGTAACTTTGTTCGGTTGAACATAACAGTTGATCGATAAATTGCTATCTGCAGAAAGGATTTAGGGTTTCATAAACCAAAGACCTGATTAGCAGCTTCATTAATTAACAAACCTGTTGTCGATGGGGAAAACGAGCCAATCCATAAGAGTATGAGTAGCAACTTTAACTTTACGTTAGTTACATTCACAAGGTAGGGGAGAGAAAAATCCATAAGAGCCTTGACGATGAGGTTTTGAAAAAATTTAGAGAATATAAGGGTATTATGGTAAATTTATATATAATTAAATTTGATGATAATGATTTTTTATATTTACATGATTTAATAAACTCTAAAATAAGTATTTGGACAAAAATAAGAGTTTTAAAAGTTTGAAAGGATATTGATATAATTTTAAAGTTTAGAAGGATATACATGTAATTTAGGAATTTTGGAAGGATATAGATGCAATTCTTCCTAAAAAAATAATAGATAATGTTAACATCACTTAACTTAGATAATGTTACTTTTACAAACCATTAATTAAACAAATAATAAAAAAACTAAATTACTCCACATTTTAAATAGTTTGCTAAGTAAACATGATATAATTTAGATGCATTGGATCATTTTCCCTTTTAAAAATGTATAGTTTAAAGCTTTAAACTTAGAAGGCGTCTTCCTAGTCACCTAATTTCTTCCCCCTTTATTATTATATCTTCTCTCACTGCATCTGCATCTGCATCTGCATGAGCATCAACATCAACTCCTCAAGCTAGCCCTTCAAATTAAGCACACAAAACCACCCTCCCTTTCCATCTTCTTCACTCACAAAACCTGCAAAAACTTGTATATAAAATATAAACTCATTTCTTTCTTTGATTAAATCCACCATTAATTAATGGCGTCCCCGCCGGACACCAGCAAAACCACCAAAATCGAACGCTACAACACTTACATACGCAAACTCAACACCACCAAACTCTTATCGGCTTCTTCAAAGCTTCTTTTTTGTCTCACTATTTTAGTAGCTCTCATTATTATCTTCTTTTTCACCTTAAATTATTACCCCCCACCTGAAACCACCGCTACCGCCGCCGGCAATCACCGTCTTCTCGCCACCTCCCACGTCCTCTCCTCCGCATTTTACGGCGGCGGAGCGTCATGGGAGAAGGAGGTAAGAAGGTCAGCCACACCACGTCGGAGTAATGGATTTTCCGTTCTTGTCACCGGCGCCGAAGGTTTCGTCGGAACCCACTGCTCGCTGGCACTTAAGAAACGTGGAGATGGTGTTTTAGGTCTTGATAATTTCAATTCTTATTATGATCCGTCGTTAAAACGCGCTAGACAATCGTTGTTAAAACAGAACGGAGTTTTCATCGTTGAGGGAGACTTGAACGACGGCGAGTTGTTATCGAAGCTTTTCAACATTGTTCCATTTACCCACGTCCTTCATCTTGCGGCGCAGGCCGGCGTTCGTTACGCTATGCAAAACTCTCAGTCGTATGTTAGCTCAAACATCGCCGGATTTGTTAACCTCCTCGAAACCGCGAAGACCGCGGACCCTCAGCCGTCGATCGTCTGGGCATCGTCAAGCTCTGTTTACGGGCTGAACACCGAAAACCCGTTTTCGGAGTCTCACCCGACGGATCAATCGGCGAGCCTTTACGCCGCTACGAAAAAAGCCGGTGAGGAAATTGCTCATACATATAACCATATTTACGGTCTTGCCATCACCGGACTTCGTTTTTTTACCGTTTACGGGCCGTGGGGACGGCCGGACATGGCGTATTTTTTCTTCACGAAGGATATTCTTCAAGGGAAGGCGATAAACATTTACCAGACGCACGACGAGAAAGAGGTGGCGCGTGACTTCACGTACATCGACGATGTTGTGAAAGGGTGTTTGGGGGCGTTGGATACGGCGGAGAAGAGCACCGGAAAAGGTGGGAAGAAGAGGGAGCCGGCGCAGTTAAGGATATATAACCTGGGGAATACGTTGCCGGTGTCGGTGGGGAAACTGGTGTCGATTTTAGAGAGTTTGTTGCACGTGAAGGCGAAGAAGCACATGATCAAGATGCCTCGAAACGGTGACGTTCCGTTCAATCATGCTAACGTGAGCCTTGCGTACAGGTACTTTGGCTACAAGCCGACCACCGACTTGTCGACGGGGTTAAGGAAATTCGTGAAGTGGTACGTTAGTTATTACGGTATCAAGCCGAGGGTAAAAAAGGGAATCACCGAAGAAAAATGATCCGTTAATGGTAATCTTTCAGACATTTTTCCGCCGCCAAACTTGTCCTTTTACCAAATTTACCCATGTGTTATAATACTTAATTTTCATGTAAAATTTCAATATATTTTTCTAAAAAACATATAAAATATAATCTGGTTATTTCACATTTGTAAACATGAATAATAAGATAACTATATTTTAATTTAATTGGCTGATTTCCTGGGTTGTGGGAGGAGTTAGTTATGGAACAACTTCAAGGTGGTAAAAAGAAGTTCAAAAGATGGAGAGGGGGGAGAAATGTAGATCTGTGGAAGTTAGGGGTTGAATTTGTAATAAATGTTGTTTAGATGTAGATCTAAAAATTGGTTTTGTTTTGTGCCCCCGAAAGAATGAGGGTGCATTTCAAGTTGTGTATTATGAAATTCCAAATTTCATTCTTTTGGGTAATTGTAAGATTTGTATATTTCAATTCACTTGTGTTTTTAAATAATAGTTTAATTTAATAACTATCTTCTTTTTTTTTTTCTTTTCTTGAACAAACAATAATTATTTATTATTAGGTAGTAAAATCAGTCCATCTCATAACAAATACGTTTGTCGAGTCAGGATCAAGAGAAAACACGCTTATTAAACTTTCTATAAGTAGTTTTTTTTCTTATTTAGAAGTTAATTGGAATGTATAAATTAAGCTATATGAACTTGGCTTCTTGTTTTACATTTTTTTTCTACTTTAAATAAGCAATGTTAAACTTTCTATAGTAACTGATGATTACACTCCACTACAATTATTTTACTTATCGTGTATGCTTATGTCATTTCATCCAATAACTTAACATATAATAATGCAATTTGTCTATTAAATATTACTTTTTAATTTAATATTTTATCTTAACATTTTAATTAATAGATACCCTGTGTGCTAAGTTAACGGGAAGACGTGAAAGATAAATAGTATAATATATATTTAATTACTTAATTATCTTTGATTTGATGGATAAGACTCGAGAGCTTAGGTAGCAACCACGAAATAATAGATAATAAGAATATAATATTGTATATTTTAAAAATATTACTTATGTATAAAAATGTCTTTGAACTAACGACATCAAGATGATAAGGTGTTCTTTAATCTTTAAGGTCGAGATTTAAGTCTCACTTTAGACGAATGTGTAATATTAAAGGATATATGTGAGTTTGGCGTTAAAAAAATAATTAATATTTGCAAAAGGATTAAACATTTAAACGTAAAGAGAAAAAAATGTAGGAAGGGTGACATAATCATTAATAAATGTTGAATGGATGGATAATGACTAATTGGCCTTTTCCTTTTTTCCTTTTTCATCGTTTATTTCCGCTTTACTTTGATGCCTTTTTCATAATTGAAGTGAACGGTTCATTTGCACATACTTAGTTTTTGTTTTTTATTTTTAATTTCTTCTATCACAAAAATGAAAAAGATATATTGAATGAAATATAACCATGTTGATATTTGTTATCATATTTTATACTTAAAAAACAGAGTTTATTATATACAATAAACCATACAACCTTTAATTTTAATACTTGTGTTGATTTTATTAGTAAGAGTATAAGTAAGAAAAAAAAATAAAAGAATATATTACATCTCTTAAACAACGAAAGATCTTCAAAAGTCAAACAAGGAATGCATTGGAGCTCTTTTCTTATTTATGTTAATTTTAAAATAATATTTTAATATAGAAAACTGCGTGATCCGATAATGACAGCATATACTATATTTTAATAGGTACCTTAAGAATTTATTATTCGATTGTGGTATTATATAAATTAAAACCATGAAAAAAATAAATATAATGGGTCAATATTATCTATGTTATTATAAAGATGGGTTATAGTACATTGTGTGTATATATAAATACTAGCTTTTAATGAT
>JAUEJL010126628.1:0-11519 GCA_032274825.1 Drosophyllum lusitanicum | reverse complement strand
TTAAAAACCAAAACCAAACCGAAAAAGTCGGTTTTTGAAATTTTGAAAACCAAAACCGTCGGTTGCTATATTGGTTCAGTTTTTCGGTTTTTTTGGTTTTTGATTTGGTTTCGGTTTTTTCTGCTCACCCCTATATGTACTATATGATTTTTGATTAAATGGGTTTTCAATTCAACGGTATATGGTGTTTAGAGTGATTCCTAACGGAGTTTACTCGGAGCTGTGCAATGTTGCTCAAGACCCTATATGTACTATATGATTTTTGATTAAATGGTTTTTTAACTCAACGGTATATGGTGTTTAGAGTGATTCCTAACAGAGTTTACTCGGAGCTGTGCAATGTTGCTCAAGACCCATAGTTAGAAGGGGTCCATTATCTATATATAAGTCCAATAGATTTTTAGAATACGGAATGGGAAGCAAAAAAAAATTAAAAAATTGGCGTTATAGAAGACAAATAGTTGGAGAGAGAACAACCATCGGAGACTGCAATCAATCAACGGCCTTGCCATTAGAAGCCATTGATTCTTTTATCATTCAAAAAAGTGGAACATTAAGCGAAAGTGACCAACCGCAAACTGCAAACGAATAAGCAAAAAAGGTTGTGTGAGTTTATGATTTATTAAGATCACAACCAGGAAACCGACCAACGATATTGTCCGCTTTGGGTTGCCCCTCACGGCTTTAAAACGCATCATATGGTAGGAGTAAGATTCTCCCTCCTTATAAAGAGGAAAAATCCTCTTGCCTCACCGATGTGGGATGCTCCTGCATTGCCACAAGAGTGGTGGGTTTAAGAATCGCAGATTTGACCGGCTCGAGGGAACGATGAGCCCCATAAACCCAACATGATTTTTTTTTCATCGACGGTTTAAGTTTGCACTACTTTGTAGCGATTAGGATTAGGCTATGTTGGTTGCATCAATATCCACCGATTCTTTCAACCGTTTCGTAGTTTTGGTTTGCAGCTATTTGGATTAGCTAATTAGGGCTTTATGAAGTGAAATTGATTGCAACGTGGCAACAATTAGGACTTTGATTAATTGACTTGTTTTGAATCGATCACTGACTCCTTTTGAATCGACAAACAGTTTGCAAATAACCAAACATGTAAGATTTGATATATAAATAATTGAACCCTTGGATCTTGATTTCATGCGGATGTAAAATACTAGAGTTTCAAGATGATGATTGTTGAAGTGTACGCTTTTTAATTAACTTGCAAGTCTTTCCGGATTGTATAATCATTTGGTAATTAGAAACTAATGACTCCATAACCATGCTTAAACTAATTTTTTAAGGAGTGTTTCATTATAACACGTTACTTAGTCTGTTTGATAAGCACCGAAGGGTTTAAGAGCATGAATGATTTAAAAGCTTTGTATCTATATGCTTGTGTATCAAAATATTGTTTGATAATGTTTCTAGATTTGACTGCTTAGTTTTCTGTATTTGATGGACTATCTAAACCCTAGAAACATAGCTTAGATATGAAAGCTCATCACGATAGTACACAAAATCGAGTGAGCACTACAGTCTACAAGAATTGAACCTTAATTAAAGGCCAAAATCAAATTTAATAAAACATTATGTAATATATTTACGCTATTATTTGAATTAAAGTAATATTTTATTTACCTCTTATCTTATCTTTTATGAAAATTAAATTTTAATTTTGACCAAATAAATAGCTAGGAGTCCATAATTAAATAATGGTGTTAATCTAATCTAATCTAATTCTAATAACCTTATTAAAAGAAAATGATGATGATTTCAACATCTATTTTTAATTTTTTTCCACCAATCACAACACACCATTTCAAATAATTCGTTAATTCAAGGAGCTTAACACATCTAATTTAAATTGAATTGAATTAAAGATTAGTTAATTTCTTATAGGGTTTAGTTCACAAAAATGTATTCAAGTTGTCATGTTTTGCTATTGTATGTATTGGACTTAAAATTTTTCTATTGTGTGTATCGAACTTTTAATTTGTCGCTATTGTATGTATTAAACTTTCTATTCTATGTACTAAACTTGTAAATTTTTTTACGTTTTTATGTAATCAAAATACATACAATAGCAACAAATTAAAAGTTCGATACACACAATAGAAATTTTTAAGTTCGATACACACAATAGCAAAATGTGACAACTTTGATACATTTTAGTGAACTATACCCTTTATTATAGGGCAAATTGCATTAAAATACAATGAACTTTGTCTTAGTTACCATTATATACAATCAATTTTATCTTCTTAAAAATAATACAATCAACTTTCATAATCCTCACATTGTATGCAATTTGTTGTATACTATGGAAATTATTACAAAGTTCATTGTATACAATGGTAACTAAACAACAGACACATGAAAAAGTTGTTTGCATACAATGAGAGGATTATGAAAGTTAATTGTATTATTTTTAAATTTTTAAAGTTGGTTGTATACAATGGTAAATAAGACAAAGTTCATTGTATTTTCATGCAATTTGCCCTAATTTTTAAGGAAATTGTCATAAAATAGTTGCTTACTTTTGTTAATGGTTCTTTTTGTTAACTATACCTTTTCTGGTCCCGTTTCCGTAGTAATAATATTGTGTTTATTTGCTAATTTGGTTATTTAAGAACAAAATGACTGATACAACCGGTTAACGTGAATGAAGTGGCATCAGTAAATATCTGCCATGTATAGTCAGTAACAGGTACCAAATAAGCAAATCAACATAATAATTACTAAAATGGGACAAAAAGGCGTATAATTACCAAACAGACCATTGACAAAATTACATTGTCATTTTATTGCATTGTCCCTGTTTCCTATTATATGGAACCTACTTTAAAAATAGACATTTAAGGGCCCGTGTTACAACATTATATTCAAAATGGGACCTAGTTGATGGTATATAACCCGCAACTATGAAATTACAATACTTTTCCCAAAATAGAAAGTGAGGACCGAAATATGTGGCTGAATGGATATGCATTGGTATTTTATATGCTATGTTTTAACTATTAATATTTCTTGTTTTTTGTATGTTTATACAGAAATAGAAACAAACGAGTGTTTAGACAACAATGGTGGATGCTGGATGGATAAAGCTGCTAATATTACAGCATGCAGGGTACTATAACGTGCCTGTTCTTATGCAAATTTATAGTTTTTTTATCTTGTTAACGCGTTTCTATCCTACAGGACACTTTTCGAGGGAGAGTTTGTGAATGCCCAATTGTGCAGGGCGTAAAGTTTGTTGGTGATGGTTATAAACACTGCGAAGGTATTCCTTTCTATCAATTTAGAGGGTGTTTGGTTATCTGTTTTAAAAGTGATTATGTGATCATGAATAATCATAACATGTACTAAAATGGGCAGTAGAAAATAATTGACAGATAATCAAAAGCGTAATATATTTATCCAGATATTAAATAATAATTATTTCTATCCAAACATTCCATATCTTGCAGCTTCAGGAGCACTACGTTGTGAAGTTAACAATGGAGGCTGTTGGAAAAGCACCCAACTGGGCAAGACCTACTCTGCTTGTATTGTTAGTGCTCTCTCTCTCTCTCTCTCTCTCTCTCTCTCTCATACACATGCAAACACACAAAAATCTGATGATTTTAATTTTATTTTTCTTCAAGGACGACCATACAAAAGGTTGCAAGTGTCCACCAGGGTTCAAAGGAGACGGTGTTAACAGTTGTGAAGGTATTTTTCTTACTCCCAACTTTATTTTTCCACGAAAACTGTAAAAATAGTTGTTATGAAATAAATCTTGATTTATGTGTTTATTTCAGATATTAACGAATGCAAAGACAAGACAGCATGTCAATGTCCCGACTGCAAATGCAAGAATACATGGGGTAGCTATGAGTGTAGCTGCAGTGGCAATTTGCTCTACATGAGAGAACATGATACTTGCATAAGTGAGTTCCGAATCATATTCTACTCTAATTTTATTCTTGGAATATATAATTTAATATTGTAATTTATTTAATGTTTCACTTGGAAAATAGGTAAAGATGGTAAATCAGAAGTCAGTTGGGGTTTTGTATGGGTTATTATACTTGGTCTGGCAGTTGCTGGAGCTGCAGGATATGCGTTTTACAAGTACAGGGTCCGGGTAAGCCACAATTCCTTGAATCTTGGAAACATGCTAAATTTCGACCTGTTTACAAATGAATGAATCGACTTGAGTTGTTTTTAGTCATACACCGCTAATTCAAATGGTCTAAACCATTTTGCTCTTTATTATCTTTTACCACTTTAAATTTTATGAATGTGCAAAATAATCAAAACCACTTGGTTTAGTGATGTATAAATCACCTCTCCTAAAGAACACACAAAAAGGTTCACCTTTTTCTTCTTGTTTATGACGAATTTCGTATGCAGACATATATGGATTCGGAGATACGCGCTATCATGGCACAATACATGCCGTTGGACAACCAGGCGGAGATTGAAGTTCACGGGACTCGTGGAAATGTGTAAAAAAGTTGAAATGAATGCAGCAAACAAGATACAAAGTAAGATAACATGTTTTAAGATCCACGACCAACGATTAGAGGGTCAATGTATATGTCGATGTTTCTTTGATGATGCTCGTAAAATTCTCAGGTTGCTCGAGTCGAGTCGACTAAAGATAATTGTATTTCGAGGTTCTTTATTTATGTTAGCATGCTAAATAAATTCTGTTTTAGGTTTTGTGGATAATGGTATAAGTTATTTTGAACTTAAAATATCTTTATGTTTATTGATAGAAAGGACCTAAACATTGTAGGGTTTGGGATGTAATGGATGATTGAATGAAAGTAACACACATAAATAAATAATATTATGAAGGGGTCAATTTGAGTTTAGTAATAAAACATGGGGTAATATTTAATTGCTAGATAATACTTGCGTTGTAATACTTAAATTTGTTTTAGAGAATATTTGTTAGGGCTTGTTTTTTATTTATTTATTAAAAGCTATGCGGATAAATTCTGTTGGATAAGTAGTATTTTTGTTTGTTTTATGTGGTTATAAATTGTCTAAATAAAAATTAAATAAAATCATTGACTTAAAGTGGAAAATATCATGTTTGTAACTTATTCTGTTAGGATATTTTATGAAAAAATAAACAGTATGATTATAACTTATCCATTTAAGTTTCTCTTTCATTAAATTTATTAAGTCAAAATTAAACATTACCTTAATTAACTTATAGATCGGGCAATATTATATATTTTGTGTCAATAGTAGTGGCTAGAGGGGCACAAAGTGCATTGGTCCGACCGGTGTTTCGAAGACTGTGTGGATCACCGGTCTAAGACTCCTACCTGAATTAACTAATGTAATTTCGGAAGTTGATTGGACTCTTTTTTGAGAGTTACACACCGCTTTGGGAGTTTTATATCAAGCAACGTTAGCTTTCACAAATATATTTTCCAATGTCTCACATCTCTTTGGTAGGTGTTTGTAAAATTATAAAAGCATTATCGAGTTGTGGTTCTTTGAATTCCGAGGAGGGTACAATTACGAATGAAATGTTTAGTACTCTTACAAAATATTTTAACGAATTTCCATTGGTTTTTTTTTGTTTGCTTTGGCATTAAACTCTCTTGTTAATTTTAAGGTTGTAGTTGCTCTTTAAATACTGTTGGGGAAGCTTTGGGTTAAAGTCAAACTGCGATAACGCCAAATGTAACAAAATTGAACATTATGTTAAACAATTATATAATATTTATGATAATGAATCTACATCACGGGGAGAAACTGTTTCCGCCCCGAAGTCATCATCTTCTCAAATGTCATCTACTTCGAGGTCACAATCTTTTTACAATTAGAACGTCTTGGTTTCAAGACATATCTCAATTAAAACGTACAAGAGTTCAATCATCTAGACAAACTTTCTATGTATAAAGAAACTGGTTACACTAATAGTGTAACCCCCGAAGAGTTTACACAATCTGATGTTTTAAAAAGGTGGCAAGAAAGTGAACAAGTTGGTCAATTTAAGATCACAACCTCCAACCCTCTGGCTAGGGACGTACTAAGTACTAACGACCGAAGCTAGTAACGTAGCTTCTGAATGTTGTTTTTCTCTTTATGGTAGGATTTTAAGTGCACGAAAATGTATGTTGACGCACGAGTCGGTGCAAATAAGCGTGATGCTTAATTGTAAAAAATTTTAATGAAAAACGAACAAAAAATGTCTAAACTGAAACTTTAAAAACAAAACCGTATATGTCTAAACTGAAACGGAATATATCCAAAGGAAAACCGGACGATCTGAACCGAAGTCGGACATGTTCGGACGAGGACTGGTCCGTAAAAAGACCGAACCATCCAAAAACCGAAAGATAATACTCGAGGACCGGACAAACCCCGGACAAGACCAACCCAGGACAGGTTCAAGACTGAATTTGTACACTTCTACTTGTGGCCCAGAGCGTTACACAAATGTTTGAAAACAATTGTAAAGTTGCTTAGGTTTGACATGATCTGATTTAATAAAATGTCTTAAAGCAAATTTTGATGGACATTGATAAAGTATATTTTGATGAATACAATATCATCACATGAATTGAATACAAGGATGATACCAAAAATTCTATACTTCCGCATGACCTGCAGATCGCTCGCTCCCCCTCGCGTGTTACCTTGTTACCGGCCGATCGCTCGCATGACCTGCACATCGCTCGCTCCCACTGCTGCTAGTCTGCTACTACAGGGTTTTCTTCTCCTTGGTTCCTCTTGAAGTGTGGGGATATAGTTACATGCTCATGATACTACTGTAGTCGACTTAATAATGATGTACTTTGTTATATACTTCTTGCTACCTTGCTCTCCCAAATGAGCTTCTAGCTACACCATCTTCCTACTTGGCTGAAGATGGTACTGAAGATCTAATTACATAAAGAGTTTATATGGTTTGTCTTTTGACTCTAAATTTTAAGTACATTGGTAATCCTTAGTTTTTAAACTTGTTTGAAATTTTCTTAAAATCTATTAAGAGTGACTGAGAGCCACTGAGGTGAGTATTAATCTTAGAACTTCCTTCTAATTAACCCTGTACATGTTGACTAACTACTTGCTTCAATCTTGATACCTCATCACCGGGAAGATACGGCAAACACCCGTAAAAAACCACTTTTAAAACAAGCTGTTCAAAGGGAATTAGGGTAAACAAAGAAACAGCCAAAAAATTCACTAGCAAAAATAAGAAAACAGGACAATTTTTCTAACAAATTGAATGTTGCACAACGAAACCCCGAATACAATATTATGATCACTTGTAAGCTAAATTCATGCCCCTCGATACATAAAGATATCAAAACCAAAACTCACATTCGATTCTGAAGCTGCTGACATTACCAACACAAAACATAAGCACCTACAACGATCGAAATTGTTTTCCCGCTGGGCATATTATTGCTTCTTTATTTATTTTTCTTTTTAAATTTCTACAACTAGTAAGATCACAGAAAGTTCTTAGCATACACCATATCCTGCATTGAGAATGATTCCAAGCGATCACACAACTACTCAATGATCTAAACTTCAGACCTGAAACATAAACAAGTGCTATTCGGGTCAAGACATCTTTTATTACCGGTCAAAACGGGTTGAATATATAAATTTTCACAAAAACAATATAACTTTTTGATTAACAAAGCCATTCAGGAGGTTGTTCTGAGTTAAAAATACAATTTTCAATCATTTTCTATTTAACTTGATTTTACTATTTTACACATTTAACAAGTTAGAGATTAGATATAACCCAAAATTAACTCATTCACAGGCAAACTGGTCAGGTGGGTTTAATAACGGGTCAACGTGGGTTCTGGTTATATATGATGCAGTTCAAAAACAGGTGAGTTGAACCCAGAACAATTTTGTTCTACATTTTAATATTATCAGTGTGTCAAAAAATGATTTTGTAATTTTTTTTTAAATTAATAAAAACCTAATTTTATGAATAACTTAGGAGGATTTATGCATTGAAATTGAAAATACTGGTCAATTGATGAATAATTTAGGAGGAAACATAAACCTATTTAACCCATATTCTTTTTGGCTAATTTATGCGTTAAAAATACACTATGGTTAACTTTCAATCCATTTGAACCATCAACCCATCTGAACTGTATCCTTACTGGCAATTTATTTATTTAACATGTATGACTCATTTAAGATAAAATGTAACCTCAATCAACCTGTTTACGAGTAAACGGGTAAAATTACCTCTACATGTGTATGCAAAACAATTTATACAGTAGCCACAATGGTAAATTAAAAGAGACAACTCATGTACCATATTTCTATTCTAAGGCCAATGGTTAGGTTTAAAAATAGACCAGCCTTGGTTCGAAATTTCAAAGTATACCAGAAAATCAATGTTATGACCAACATGCCCTTGAAGATCCTTTCATTGACACCAAAACTATTGCAGTAGAAATTAGAAGAAAAAAAAGAACCAGATGAAAAACAGACCTGGCAAAAAAGAGCATATTTTATGTTTGACTTGATTCTCCTGTTGACTGTCCACGCGAGTATGTGATCCTATAAATGTAAAACACCAGAGCTGCACCACTGCACATGCGCCATGAAAACAAATATAAATACGAAGAATTAAAGAAAACACATTTTTGTCGCAGATGATAAAACTACAAGATTAAACATTGTAACATAAGAAGGATGAGTCACATAAGAATGTCAAATATAAAAATAATCATTTTCGTAAGGGAGACTAATCATCGACTACCAATTGTTGTGGTTGCGTTAAAATCCATTCATCATATTTAATTAAACTAAAGAAAGGTGTGACTTTGCTTATAGTAAATTAAAACATTCAAACACTCATAGAATTTGGCAAAAACAGTGTATAGGTAAGTAGACAATTCTATCTACCTAAAGAAAACACATCCAATAATAATTTGAAGCAATCGTGTTAAATTTCCAGGTTCTCTATTAAAATATCTAAGATAATTTGCCTGAAGATAATGCTAGATGTAAATTGAGAAAATATTGAGTAAGAAATAAACTCAGTACATAAGTTTCAAATTAAAATTCTAACTGTCCTCATCAATACTAGTTTTTACCTGTCCTTTAAATTTTTTTTCCAGTGTTTTACTTTTTGTGTGGTGCTCATCAAGTATAACCCATTCGTCTAATATATGTTATGACAAATTGACAATTTGCAAAAAAGAAATAATAATAATGCAAAAAAAGATTAAAAGAATAAAAGTAAGCAGACCAAGAGAAATCAAAGTGAAAACAAATTTCGCAATGAAGTACAAGAGAAGACCCTAAACCATGAAAATCTTAAATGTATAACACTTTAGAGTTAAATATGAGTGCACCTTAGAGCTAGCTAAAAAGGAATGATTTATTTCATACCTGATCATTAATGCAATATATCTGGTGAATGCTGGCCTCTGTATATAATAAAAATGTCACAAATGTTAGTGTCATGATGATAAATTCAAGTGTATACACACACATAGATTCAATGTAACTACTTGTCAGGGTCTTACCGAGAACACTAGGCGTAAATCCCTTAAAAACAAAATTGTAGCAATGGCTGCAAAATCAACAATTCTTCATCAAACTCAAATATGCTACAACTTACTACACTTCATGACTAAAGAAATGGGATATGACAAAAAGTAAATCACAATGAAGCATCAAACATGGGTCTCATTTAGAATTACTATAAACATATAAAGTAAATCATAGAGACGCCGATCGGACAGAATCAAAAAGTAAATTACGATACTAACCTGCCTGGCCTTTCAAAGGAAAAGAAGAAGATTCCCCTCTTTTCCATGATCTTAGACTATAGATAGCCAAGCCCAAAAGAGTTCCACCAAGAATGACACCAAATCTAATAGCAGAAATGCTACCAGTAATCATGAAGGAAAGGAAGCCACCTAAAGTAAGTAGCCCACCTATAAACATAATAGAGTACATCAACATTTAAGAGCCACATCACTAAATTTTAATACACAAAAGATTGATAAAATATGAGAATAACCTTACCATATGGGATACCAACATAAAAATCAAGTACTTTTGATACATCTTTCAAGTCATCAGTTGAAGAAGCAAATGTTTCCACAATATCCTTAACTGGTTCAGGGGAGTTCTCTGCAGCTGCTGACAAATACACTTTACCTTCTTCACTAAGTTCCTTAGCAATCACACTCAGATCCTCACTTGCCTTATCAGCTTGAATCTTCAATTGCTCTGACGTCTCTTTCAGTACTATTGTAGCTTTCTTTAAGTACACTTCATAAGCTTCTTGGGAAATATTCAGCATTTTCAATGCCTGTTCTTTAAAAGATGCTAAAGTTTGTTTCCAGGCTTCTTCAGATTCCTCAGCTTTATCTTTAAGACTACTTGCTTCATCCTCGATTTCAATATCTGAAGGATTCTAAAATGCAAAGAGAAAGCATTAAAATTATGTGTTATAAATAGTAGACAAAAGAGGTGTTTGGCTAACTTGTAAGTCCGGCTTATGTCTAATATGCTCATTTTTTTCGGGGGTTTTTTCTGCATTATAACTTATAATAAGAAATTAAGTCGAAAAAATTGGATTATGAATATTAAACCAAGCTTACGAGAACATAACAAGCTAAAACAAACACCCCTGAATCAGAAAACACTGCTAACCCTATCTTCCAATTCCAGTTTTTCCATTCTTTCAATCTTAACAAACATTAACACAATCTTATTCCCACCAACAAAATTGTTTCAAACAAACAGCAATTTAACATCAAACCTACTACATTGTCAATTTCATCATCTGAAAGCTTCAAAAGTAAGCATTGTTTTCATGTTTAATTACTAATCTCAAAAAAGGATTCAATTTATTAAAATTCAACTCACCGAGTCCTCATGAGACGCCGCAAAAGAGAAAAACGACCGACTCCGAGAATTTGAACGGGAGAAAAGTAAACCACGGCGAAGCCCTCTCGGATAACCGGAGACAGAAACATCAAGTGCGAGCACACCAGTCGTACGAGGTCGTATTAGAGGCCCAAACCTACAAAAACCCTCCATTGGAGCTCGCTTTGAGCATAGCTCGCTAGGGTTAGGGTTGGTAATTGTAAGTGTGTTGATTGGACTACTCATAATCAGCTGCTAGGGTTCCGTTCTGCAACTGTGTGCGTGTGAGAGAGAGATGAATGCTAAAGTGAGCCTGGTGTGTAACGGCTGGGTGAGAGGCGAAGGGAACAATGAAGAGAAGTGAGGAAGAGGTTGAAAAAGGGCGGAGGGGTTCTAAAGTGAGCCGGGGGGACAATTGCAAGGGCAACGAAAAGTATCGCTTTGTTGACACATAATGAATATGTAAGAAGAGGTGTGGGGCCGACTGGATCTTGTACGATGTGCTTTCATGGTACAAACATGTAATGCGTTACCACTATGGGTGCGCTTCATTCTGTATAATCGTTACCATTACCTTAGATGCTGTTTGGTTGATTAAGAAACTATATAAATCTTGTAACATTGTTTTGTGTTATATTTTT
>JAUEJL010126617.1:0-11519 GCA_032274825.1 Drosophyllum lusitanicum | reverse complement strand
AGGAGATCCCAATCGAATGCTCCCCTGCCCTAATCAGAGAAGATCCAAACGATCTTCCTGCCCAAGCTTAAACAGCCGACTCCTTCAAAGCAGAAAACTCTCGATGCTTCCCTTTCCCCCAATAGGCTGTATATATATAATCTTTTCTAACTGAACAGGATTGGGCCCATTGGGCTGTTGGTTTATTAAAACTGACCCATATCATATTCTCTATCAACACCGCCCCCATAAAACAAGGTTTGTCCTCAAGCCTAATATCAGTAACTCGAAGTTGGGTTCCCCGAGCAGCATCTGCTATGGCTTCTTGTTGATTTTGAGTCATCAATTCCTGTATGGTCTTCTTATGCAATTTATCTTTAAGAGTCTTGATGGTAATACCAACATAGAAGATTGCAACCTTTGTAATTGTGAAGAAAGTGACAAAGGTAACGGATATGAAATGCTAATCCCCTCATAAAACAGAAACCAAAAAGTAAATACTCGAGCAGCATCACATGTAACCTGATGCAATGTCAATAACACAAAAGATTTGGTTTTGCCTCTCCTAGTCTTAGCTTGACACTCTGAATCTGACATAGCACCTTGATTTGACTCTCTTGATACTGCTTTCAGACCAAGGCTGGCAGCCACAAGGTCCATGTGGTGGTTATTCCCGTAACTGCTTAATTCAAGATAATCATAAATAACCAACTTCTTCACTCCCATTGTTGAAATCTCAATTACCTTAGGAACCAAATAATCAGCCATGTACTTCATTACTTTGAGCATTTGATACCAAAGCTTCCACACAAGCCCTTCCGAGACCAACATGTGACAGGGGAAACTCAATTGTGCTGCAGAATGGGACACCAAGACGACATTTCCGTGAGTTATAAAATTTTCGAATGTTTTTTCAAATGTTTCGTTTGCAATAACAAACATATTCATATCTGAGATGTTCAAATGATTCTAAATCATGTTCTCCCATGAAACACCAACTTCATCAAGCTCTGATTTGATTTTTAATAAAATGATCTTAGTTGTTTGACCAGCCTTGGAAGTTCCAATAGACGAGTGAACTAAACTGAAAATAAGCTTCTCGGCCCGAGCGTTCGAGGCAAACAGATTTGGAGTGCCTACCCATGCACATAACAAATCAGACATCGGAGCACCATGAAAGGAACTCCGCCGAGCTCTTGACCAATATTTACCTTCAAGTTTGTTTTTGAATTTCGTGTGTGTAATGCCAATCCTTATCCATGATACTACAACCAACCAGCTTACAGACTCCCTAGCAGGTGGATATTTCTTTCTGTGATCCCTTTTACGTTCGGTTCTGGTAGCAAGAACCATGGTCAAATACTTCATAATGGAGCCATCAACACTATTGATTATAGACCAAACCAAAATCTTGTGGACCCCTCCAAAATTCTACTCCACAATTAATGAAAATCTGCCAAACATAAACACATGATTCCCAATTTCATGTTTGATCTTAACAGTGTGCATTGCAGTGTCGGTACTAAGCTGCCAAATTAAAATAAGTTTCTCTTTCTGGTCTAAGTAGTTTTCAACACCAGCGATTGATATGAATGTGTGGTCTATTGGATGAAGTTGTTTCATGACAGTAGTATTATGATTAAAATTAGGCAGTTTAGGAGTGGAAGACTCTTGATCATGAAGTGTATATGAAGTAGGAAAGAAATTCATATAATCCGGGGGTTTGCGAGGTTTCCGGCCCCATACAGCATACCAAACCACACAGCATTGAGTGTGCCCTGCTTTACCAGGCCAATTTAGCATGAGACTTTCATCGAGCAGCTTGTCTGTGCTCCAAAAAACTGATACTTCATAACAATAGTCAATGAAATAGTTCTTTGGGGTTATCAATCGGTATAACAGTAGCAATTTGGGTGTAACGGTGAGTTGATTACACATATAATTGACCTGGGAGTTTGTATTGACAATGTATGGAGACCCGTGACCACCAACAACACTCTGGTATCGTAGAAAACCATAGACCTCTTAACTGAATTTGGTACTGGTCTTCCATTTAACCACCCTCCTACACTTCCAGCAAAAGAGATGGTTGATTGGTCAGGATCTTTGAATTCAACACAAAGTTTAGATAGCCTTTCTTCTGTAAATTCCTCCTTGGATTCTTCTGTTTTAACGACATGGGCCAGATTTTGCCTTCGATTTTCATCAAACAGCTTGTCTTCTTGATGACTGTCGTCCCCTTCATCACGATAAGTTGATTTCCACAAGTGGACTTGGTCTGTTCCATTTGAAAAAGAATTTTTGGGTACAGATCTACCACTATTGGAAGGTATGAGTAACACTCGTTTAACTCTACGAGCATGGTCCTTCGCCTGATGATACGTCAATGGAAGCAACATACGAACCCAGCTGCCAATTTCATGCTGTAGACCCCTAGAAACATCCTGAGCAATCGATCCTCCGATTGGTTTTGGATTTTGGCACAATAAACTTTGAAATCTTCAATATTGTTCGACGCTTCCCTTTTGATATGGAGATTCATGTTCGATCGAGGAATTTAAACCCAGAAATGTTGATTTCTCACCTGAATCGTAATCTCCGGTAATTCGCTCCTTGAACGATGAAGACTCCACCCTGTAATCTAATTGAAGTTGTTTTCCTTGTTGCTTCTGGCTGTCCAGCTTCATCTTCTCCATCGACTGAGGTAGATGCTCAAACCGTTGCTTCAGCGCCTCCACAGAGAGGGCTAGGTCCTTTATTTAAGAAGATAGAGATTTCATTTCATCAAGAGACCACAGATCCTTACGCTTCACTGATTTCGATCCCTCCATTGATTTTCGATTTCCCGGCAATGGAACCAATTAATAAGAACTGATTTAACTAGATAGAAAATAGAATAGAGAACAGACAATTAAGGAATCATTAGGATGATTTCATTGACCGAAAGTAGTAGAAGAAATACAAAATCAGAGGGAGATCCCAATCGAATGCTCCCCTGCCCTAATCAGAGAAGATCCAAACGATCTTCCTACCCAAGCTTAAATAGCCGAAACCTTCTTTGGAAATAAACTCTCGATACCCCTCTTTTACCCTCCCCCAGCTTTATATATAATATCTACTTTAAAAGCCTTTGAGCCTACTGGACTGGGCTTCACACATATGGGTATTGGTTGGTATAATAGCATGTTCTCTATCAACCGTATTGCCACAATATTTACAAACACAACATGGATTCTAGAGCTAACACAAAAAAAAAAATTAACATAAAAGCCACCAAACATAAAGAATAAACAGAGAAAAGTTCAAACAACAGATCAATGGCACAAAAACATGCAGAAATCAACTGATGTTAAGGAAATCAACAAACACGTCAAATATAAAAAATATAACAAAGAGAAGTGATGGAGTTTTCATATTTCAGTTTATAGTATAAGAGGGGAGTCATTTTCTATTCACATTCCTTCCCGTAAATAACAACATAGACAATTAAACCGATAGTCATTTCAAAAAATAAGATGGTCCAACGGTGAAACGGATTAAATATGAACACCGTATAAAAATAAGATGGGTGTCATTTTCTATTCACATTCCTACTGTTTAGCCACCTGTTGCACTCAAGAAGTCAAGCCATACATAAGCAGACTATTAAAGGAGACCTTGATGGCCTAAAGATTTGAATGGAAATTGTTTGATACCCATTGTCGTAGCCTCGTAGGGATTTCCCTTAAGTACCTGCAAAACACGGATGCAGGTGAGCTTACATAGGTATGGACAACAAGATCACTGCTTTCAAGGGTGACGAATCCAAACAATCCGTCCACATAGGTATGTTCTAACATACAGAAAAATAATAACAATACCAATTTCGGTTAGCACTACTAAGAAAAGGATGCTACAGAACATAGTTACAGATACGAGCAAGCATACCCAATGGGTAATGTAAATCCATCAATCCTTAATGGATTCACATTATGAAAGAGACTCTTAGAATGTGCATTTATAATACTTATATAAAAAGTGTCGTGCTAGAGTCATACAGATACATAAGCTAAAATCTTGGGTGACATAAAATGGAAAAGCAAGTTGCCCTTTGGACCCAACTCCTACAAAATCAGGTTCTATCCAAACAATGCACAAGCCCCAAGGCCATGAAAAGAGTATCAAAGAAAGCACAAAAAGCCCATTTGACCCAATATTTATATGAATTTCAGTAGACCCATAGATTCTGTATACAACCATGTGCTTCCGAATTACAACACAAAAAAATAATATTGATCATATATGAACTAAAACAGAAACAAAAAACAAAATAAAAGAATACAGTGAACTAGTTTTGCAGCATTTTGGCCAAAGGAACCGAGAACTACATAGAAACGTGTGCATATGTGTTTATACTTGGAACCCTTTGAGGCCCTCCACTGACCGATCTTCCTTGGAACCTGTGAACATCAATAGGAAAAAATATACAAGTTACATAAGGAAAAAAAACTAATAGATCACATATGTTTGCTCACGTCCGACATAAAGGAAACATGAGAAAGATAAATGGAACAACATGCATATTCATGTGCATAGAGATTTGAGATGATCTAAATGCTAGCATTAACGGTTTATGGTTCCAAAACAGGGCTCAAGTTTTGTTCTGTACCTCCAAAATCAAGATATGATGCCATACGAAAATATATAATAAAAACATTTGTGATGATTTTACTGCAACTATGGTTCTGCAACAATTTAAGATGTATCAATATGATATATGCGGAACGGAAGTAGACAAACTAAGCATACATCCTGAACTACTTTGTGCTAAAAGAAGTGTAATACCAACAGGCATTTGGCCTAGTGTTATCCAAGGTCTAGATAAGCTGCTCTTCAACTCAACGACTTGGTTGAGAGTTCAAATCAAGCTGCAAAGAAATTCCCAAAAGAGAGGAGGGCATATCATAAGCAACATTTAGCTAGCTGTTAATTTGACCTGACATAACTTATTAAAATCAAGATATAAATATTAATCAAGCAAACAAAGACCACAAATATCAAGAAACAAAGACAAAGCATCAATGTTGGAGCATAGTTGCCAAATATCTTGCCAACATATGCCTGAAACCCATCTAAGTCAAACAGACCATAATGGCATAATCACATGTGGAACCACAATTTGCAGCATAAATGGTCATTCTGACTGCTGAGACATAAAGAAACATATTCATCAATCTAAAAGAAATCATAAACCACAGAAACAATTGTCTGGTCATGCAATATACTCTCTAAAAAATGCAAGATAAAAATGATTAGGAGATCGAAAATAGAAGTAATATGTTATTATTTTTGTATATCATAAAAACTTTGCTACATATTATGATGTAAATAGGCTTAGTTTATCCGCATTTTAAGCCGGAATAAATTTCTATTTAGGGTTCAGGTTTGATTCTTTTAATTTGTTTTCACCTAGAACCTAACCAAACCTATTTTGACACGCTACCTAGCCCACACATACTGCTATCTCGAGTACAGAATGCAACCATCCAAGAATTTCTCTTGTACCCCTACTCATAGTGCGCACCATGCTTCAGAATCATAGATCCACTACTGTTCTGGATCCTCGACACCGTTGTTCTGTATAACAGAAAAAGAATACAAATTACACGGTGTATAATTAAATCATGATTTTAGTCACTTATGTTGCAAAGGAACACAAAAGAAGGATATAAACAAAGAGCAACATGATATTCATCTGTTCGAAAAGATATGAGCCAGATAATCTTAAATTTAATATCTAACAGTTTATGTTCCTAAGACATGGTTTGAAAATATCAGTATGCATCTACAGGAGCCAGACAAGTCATCTTATACAGACGATGATAGCACTAAGATTCTATAGTGGAGCTCAAGACACATGCCTTTTAGCCATGCTTATGCAATTTACCACCTCAATGTTAGCACTGAGACTGGCTGGTGGGGGGCAACATGGGTTACCAAAAAAGAAAGAGATGATGATTTTACTACCTTTGGGTTCAAGAGAGGTTTAGCGTGTACCAATATGAAGCATGAAATAGGCAGACTAAGCACACAACCTAACCTATTTTGTACAACTAAACACATAATCAATTTAATATTTACATGTCAAGTTAGCAATTCAAATCACAATCTCTAGCCATACATTTCATCAGCTCATAAGCCAGATACATAGAGTTTTTGTTCAAGCATACACCCTCTAGAAGTGTCATCATCTCGATATAAACACCATATACACCATAAACAAGCTTTGTCGCGTTTTTGGCAAGCGAACAAAGATGGAAACAAGAGAAATACAAAGCAACATGCATATATGTATTCCATAAATACCCGACAATGTTGAATTAAGTCTTAGTGGCTCAAATTAAATTCAAATTTCACATCTTGCGAACCAGATAAGTAACCCCAATGAACATATAACGCTCTGAGGTTGTTCATACCTCCAGGATTACAGGAAAGCTCTAGCTTTCAGGATTGCAAAAAAAGGTTTGGGCTCACAGGGGTGCATTGTTATGAAGTGAAGCAGACAAATTAACATAATTGACTATAATGCTTTTCTATAGAAAGATGTTTTACCTTGCTAAAGGCAATAGTTTAAAACATAAACCATGGCCATACAACATGTCTAAAGTTGGCATACACAAACAAATGATCAAAAAAGGAGATACTATATCTCACAGGAACAAACTACCCAAACAAGGCAAGTGGTTAACAAGTACATGCGCGGATATTAGAAACTCCACCATTCACATTCCTAATGTCATTGCAACGAAAACTCAACATTCCATAACTGACAAATCAACAAGTAAGGTAACATACATAACCAAATGTAACCTCTCATACCAAAATGTGTATCATTAAAGCCTAAGACACTAGACTCGTCTAAATAACGTCAAAACAACTAAAACCATGGTGGGAATTTGTCAGTAGCCCACTTAACAAAAAGGCAGAACCATCATCCACATAACCCAGAGGCCAAGCCTTATGGCAATCTACAAAATCTAATGTAACATCATACGGAAACAATATACCAATATAAATAACCTCTAAGTCATTAACAATAAAACAGAGAAGCTAAAGACGCCACCAAAATATACAAAGAAACAATCCTTCCCAAGCGAGCAACAATGGCATAAATGGAAGGGGGGTCAACACCTGAAGGAGAAATGACATGTTCAGCAGCGGAAGCTAATCCATAGACGAGGAGACTGTTAACAGAGACCGTTATGGACTGAGGGTGCGTTTGGAAAGGGAATCCAGTTTGCCCCTGTGACTTGATTTCTGCAAAAGCAATTAGAGCAGTGATTATAAAGCCAAGGGTTGATCGAGGCAGCATCTCGGCTTCTTTCCCAAACATTGCTGGGGAGAAATAGTCAGTCCACCTGCTGCCGAGAGTTTCCATTAGACCATACATCGCTACTGTTGACAATAACAATATGTCAGAGACTGGGGCGAAGAAAACGGCGGTGATGGAGGATGTGAGATGGTCAGTTCCTGCTTGATCCACATCTCCAACTTCCACATCGCCAACATTTATTTCGAGTGCCACTGGATTACTCATCGTCATTTTTGGATTGGAGACAGAGAAATTCAATCAGAGCTCCGCAACAAAACCAGTGACTATCGCAGGAGATATGACCACCGTCTCAATTCCCTTTTATATCACTCTCTGAGGGAAGGAAGAAAAAAAGGTAAACATTAGAGCCATAATAACATCTAGGTCTCCCGAAATAAATCAAATACAAGAAAAATATAAAAAACAACTTCGATTACGGTGATTAGAAAGCATTAGGGTACGGAATTTATGCCAACATCAAATGAAGAAATCACCGACGAAACCTCAGGATGCACCTACGGGTAATACCCGTCCCTCTCCATTTCTATCTCACTCCATCTTACAATCATAAAAATACCCATCCTGCTATATTTTCCCCATTATTTTCCCTCTGTCGACCACTCTCGATGCCTTTCTAATACCGATCCGCATGGCTATACCGATAAGTGATGAAATGCAACGACAGTACGACACACCCCAGGGGCCGGGATGTTGTTACCGCTCTGTCCGATGTGGAAAAAATCCCACATCGGGGCGAAACATCCACTCCTGAGTCCTGACAACTTAATATCAAGAAAATGAAAGCTTTACAGTTATTAGAGATAGATGATGGACTGATTTAGAGAATCGCCAAGACTGTGTTCAAACGGGTCGAGTTGGAGAATAGATCCTGGAGACTATGGCTAGCAGAAATTAGTTTCATGTGGTGTTTGTTTGTCAAAATCGTTATCTTTATTTTCCATTGAAGAGGTTGTTTATATAAGATTTTCATAAGTTAGATCAGATAGTTTGTTTTTGTTAAAAAAAAGAGTTTTTTCTTACAAGTTAACATCATTTCCCTATTTCATTTTCCCACAACCATGGCCAGCGACTTCGAACAGAAAGAGAGCAGAAGCGACTTCAACGGAACCCTAAACATCCCAGCCAACTTTAACGGAACCCTAACTCTCGACGGCGACATCGACGGAACCCTAATCCATCGCCGGCGACTTCGAACAGAAGTCAGAGCATAAGCCTAATTAACCCTTCGAAATCGACAAATGTAGAATCGAGTTTTGAAGATGGAGACGGAAAGAAACCTGTCGGAGACGGAGGTTCTTCAAATCACAGTGGAGAGACGGTGTTTGTTCGTCGGAACAAACCTTTGACGAATGAAGCTAATCGAATTGGCTCTGTCCGAAATTGGACGAGTAAGCTTCAGAGCGGCAGGTGAACAAAAGGGAAAAAACCTCTACGTAAAATGAAGTGAATAACCAAGGATATGAAAATAGAATATTTATAGGTCACTTTTCCAAGGTATTTGTTGTCGGCTATCGAGTAAGTGATTGTCTGCTCAAGCATGACGCAATACGAACTCTGGAGTGAAAGAGACAAAGAGGTTGCCCTTGCCCAGCAGAGGAAATTTCTAGGAAAGCCCAGATCGCGGGTTTCCAGACGTGGCAACGGGCGGTTGACGCCGGTTGTAGGTTTCGTTTACTCGACTCTCGTACCACTAAAATATGACTAGAGTCGATATGCCCTTCTACAATTTTTTCTTATTTATCCTCGTAAATAGACAATCTAAAGGCTTGTAGCCCAGTGTTGTGGAATAGTGTCCCTCCTGTGGAATATAGTCGATTTAGAAGTAGGTTTAGTGGGCGTATGAGTATATATCATTTTTCAAAAATGATAATACTATCTAAGCTTTGATCGTTAAAAGCTTGAAACAAGTCGAGACTTAACAAGCTCGAATCTAGGTTAAAGTTCATTTAGTAAATGAGTCCGAGCTAAAGCCTCAAATAATGAATTCATTTACGCTCACGAGCCTAAACGAGCTTCATTTACAAAATAAATTAATTCATTTATTAATATATATATATATTCTTTTAATAAAAGTTCAAACTAATACTCGAGCCGAACCGGGCTTCTTATATCTTAAAGGAACCTAGCTTGAGCTCGAGTCTAAATGAGTCTGGCTCGTTAAATACTATGTTCAAACTCAGCTCATTTACATCCAGAGCTTGTTTACATCCATACATGTGTTCACTTATGGTTAACATTCTCTCATGTTTGTTCAAAAATGATACATCACGTCCTTTCGTAAACATGAAACAAAGACTTACAAATAGACTTATTCTTGGTTAAAAATAAGAGACATGCTCTCATTTTGTGAGATATGATGAGTCCTGTTTAACCATAAAATGAGAGAATCTTAATCGATCTACTTATTCTCTTTTATAATCTCTCTTTTGATTAAGAGTGAGCGTATTGATTGAATTTCCTGAACCAAACCGGGACAGGGACCGGTTCTTCCATCCTCGTATTTCGGTTCGGTATCCGATACCAAGAATTTAAGAAATTCGGTTTCGGTATTCTCGGTACCGGTTCGGGTAAAGGTGAGCGTATTGACTTGAAATTTTCCGAACCAAACCGGTACCGGTCTTGTATTTCGGTTCGTTATTTGGTACCAATAATTCAAGAAATCATGTTTCGATATTTTGGGTACTGGTTCGGTCCAGGCTTTACCCCTAAGTGTAACATCCTCAAAAATGACCTAGACGTGTGCGAATGTGATACGTAGTTATTTTAAATAAATTAAATAAGATATATATATTCTAGTTATTGATATAAATTATGAAAAATAGCTATTATATGGAGTTATAAAAATAATAATAATAATAGATTAAAAAAATAAAATATGGAACAGTTTTAGATAAGGATTCAGAAAATATCCCCATTAGTTGAAACGGGTAAACGGGTATTAAGTTGTAAGTTAAAAAGGGGAACAAACCCACTTGTGGATAAGTTGGTCTCCCCCCATCTCAAACTCACAGACACATTAACACACACATCTCACTTTCTATGTTGTTCTTGACCTCTTAAAGGAGAAATCAAGAAGAAATCATCCTTGCTTCTTTTAATTTCTAGAATTGGATTGCTACAAATTTAATCAAGCTGTGTTCTTGCTTCATCATCATCTTTTTCTTCCTTCCATTGTAAGTGTTCTTGATTATCTTGAATTTTAGGTCAAATGAATCAAAGCTAAATTAATATACTAGAATTGGTTTTGATGATATACAAAAGTTCCTATGGTTCTTAGGGATTGTTATAATCCAGAAATTGTGATAAAAATGGTGAATTTAGTTAAGTTTGTGAAAAGTATTCAAATGGGTCAAAAATGGAGAATTTGATCCCAAATCTTGGTTTGTTTGTCAAGGTGAGCAATTTATGTGTTTATGAACTCTTGCTAGTACCCCAAATGATGTACAAACATTGGGATTGGGTAGAAGCAAGTTGGAACTGAGTTTGGATTGAAAATGGACAGAACAAGGGATGAAATTCGACACTAGCCCGCAAGCAAGTTTGTTTAGGTTACTTACGGGGTGCAAGTATCCCTCCTCATGGGCGCAAGTATCCCTCCTTACGGGCGTAAGCAGGAAGGCTTGCGGCCGCAAGGAGGTGTTGTCCAGTAACAACAAGCAGTTTTGTTGTTTTCTATTTATTGAAGTATGGGAAGTCTGTTTAGACTAATAAATGAATTAAAGACGTCATTTAGGAGATTAATATGAGTATTCTAGTAGTTGTACTTTGTGTGTTAATGTCTAAATGTAAATAATGTGTTATAGGTGAGCCCGACAATCAAGGAGAGACGGATCATTATACTTTCCTGTTATAGCTCAACAGGTGAGTACCGGTTAATCTAAACATGATAATAAGAATGTTATATAGTTGAATGAATATTAAAAACCAAAGATTTGATATATATGTATGTTATAGGCTTGAGTAGGCCAATTGTGTTATGATTTGATATGTACGCATGTTAAAGGTTTTTGTAGGCAAATTTTGATATGCTATGGCTTTTGTAGGCCAACTTGATATGATATGGCTTTTGTAGGCCAACTATGTTAAGTGATGGCTTGAGTAGGCCAATGTGTGTTAGTACCGGTACTTTGTTGAATGTTTGGGGCCAGCTTGTCTGGATCTAGTTGGG
>JAUEJL010126606.1:0-11520 GCA_032274825.1 Drosophyllum lusitanicum | reverse complement strand
CCCATTTGTATGTTTCGAAGGAAGAAGACTTCGAATTCGAAGTCTACTGGACTTCGAATTTGAAGAAAGCAGGCTCCGAAATTTCAGCAAGAAGCTAACATATATAATATTATTATAAAAATTAGAATAACTATATCATGATGATAAAATAAAGCATTTATAGAACGTTTGCTAACATTATATAATGATTCATAATAACATATATAGTCCAAGACAATCTTGTAAAAAAATTTACTTTCATCCATCTAAAGTTTAGTTGTAGATGAATCTACGCATCGGATCAAAAAACTACTTATTATCAGATATTTAGATTTAAAATTTTCTGGGGCAAATTGTCGACAAAGTTAATCTAAATATAAAAAATTATCAATAAAGGTGACGTCCAATTTTTTTGGCCGAGAAATGATTATAAATTTCAATTTGTAATAAAAAAGAGTATAATGTGTGAAATTTATACCTTTTTTGTTACAAATTGAAATTTATAATCCTTTTTTTTGTTAGGTCTAGGAGGTCATTATACTCTTTTTTGTTACAAATTGAAATTTATAATCCTTTTTCGGCAAAAAAAATTAGGCGTTATCTTTATTGACAAATTTTGATATTTAGGTTACCTTTTTTGACAATTTACCCATAAATTAATAATATTTATGAAACACGGTCTCAATACATCCATTGCTTTAGGCCCGCTATTTATTAATAAAATCCACTAAAATTTGATGAGCACCATCAATGAAACAATTTTACAAAAATATATAAGAACTAAGACTTAATTACAAAAATGGTCCATGTGGTTGTCATAAAATTTTACTTTTATTCCTTTAACTTTAAAAATTATAAAAATAGTCACTGTGTTTGTTATTTTGTCTCACTTTCAGTCCTTTAGGCTAACAGCTGTTAACTTTGACCGTTAATCAAAGGGTATTTTGGTCTTTTTTTACCTTATCCTTGTTACCAAATACATATTACCAAACACTCATTCTTATAAGCTTATTACCAAACACCCATTTTCAATTCTTTTTTAGTTTTTAACACCTTTCTCTCTCACACCTCCCCCTACTTTCCCATCTTCTACTAATCTACTCTCTCTATCAGTTGAAAGATCAACAACATCACCATCTTTTCATCGCCGATCAACGCTCACCGCCCGACCACCTCCGCACCGGTCACCACACCACACGACAACCACCTCCGCACCGGTCACCATCACCACACGACGCCTCTGCACCAGTCACCACACCACACGACGACCACCTCCGCACCGGTCACCATCACCACACTACGACCACCACCCCCTTGTCTCTTCAAAAGCGCCGGCCACCACCATTGTTGTTCACGACCCTGAGATCTGAAGCAACCATCTCACTCCGCCGGTGTCCTCTTTTTATGACCCTCAAATATGAAGCAACCAATCCGAGATCCGAAGCCTGTATTGAGATCTAAATAACTTTTCTAAGATCTAAATCGCATATCTAAGATCTATACTCGTAATAAGATTAAAAGGCATCAAGAAGCCACGACTCCCCTGTGATTTATTGAAGCTTGAAGACCTGATTCGGAAGCTACTAACAACCGCCCATTGCTCACAAGATCTGGATGTGTTGGTGATGTAGATCTAGGCTTCTTCTATTTCAGTTTACAAAGTAATTTAGCTCTAGGGTTTTATTTTTGATTTTCAGCTTTATGTTGTTCTATGTTCTTGCAGATTCAAAATTGAGAGTCTTTTGTATTCTTGCAAATCTAAAAACTCTGTATTTTTTGTGTTTGGGTTTGATTTTGATGAATAAAATCTTATTTTGTTATAATTTCTGTGATTGGGATTTTATGGTGGTACTTGTGGTGGTTTATGGCTATTCATAGCGGTGATCTGAAGGTGGCCGAAGTTAATGGTGGTGGTCGGAGTTTGTTTAACGAAATCCGAATTATGATGAAGAAAAAAAACCATTAGTTAATTAATCTTAATTAAAACTTGTTTAATTATTGAATATTATTTTAAAATGATCTGAATATTTATGTAATTAAATAGAAGCCCAATGGGTGTTTGGTAACAAGGATAAGTGGGAAGTTGACTAAAGTACCCTTTGACTAACGGTCAAAGTTAACTGGTGTTAGTGTAAAGGACCAAAAGCGAAACAAAGTGTCAACCACAGTAACTATTTTATAATTTTTAAAGTTAAAGGACTAAATGTGAAAATCAGTGACAACCACAGAGATCATTTTTGTAATTAACTCAAGAACTAATAAACAAAATATCAATTTTATGAGCTTGAACTTTCAATAAGTTTTATTTACACCTTTTATTTTATTAATTAATTTACAAAACATGTATTGTTTACATTTTACACAACTATTGCCGATAGGAATGGTAACGGGACGGGTTCGGGGCGGGATTGGTTTCCCGTCCCCGCCCCGTTTATGTCGGTTTTCGGTTTTCCACATCGGTTTCGTTTTTTTTGTCATCCCTAAATTCGCCGATATATATTCAAGCTACTTACTTTTATTAATCTTGACTCAAAGATATTCATGTCCTCTTCTTTTAAATATAAATCTTGGATTAATTTTCAACATTGAGATATGGGTATGTGAGAGGAGAGGGGCCAAATAGTAGCACCCAATCAAAATTGCCCTATATTTTATAAGATCTCGTTTTTTTCATTGAATTCGAAGGAATAGAATAAAAATCAAATCAAATTCCGTGTTATTTTATATTTGGGAAACTTGTTTTTGAATAGAATCTTATTATTTGAAATGTTTACATCTCTTCAAGTAATAAAAAGTTCATTTCATAGGTGGGTTAGATGAAATTTAAATCAATTCTATTCTTTCGAAGTCTACTAAACAAATGAGACCTAAGTCTTAATTAAAACTATAAGCTGAAGCCTGAAGGTAAAGATTTAAGCATGAAATCGTACCTCAAAAGTGGGTGTTGAAAACTTTGAATTATGCCTAGAATATATTTTTCTCAAAAGTGGGTGTTGAAAACTTTAACGTGTCAGACTACACATCCATCTCGCTGGATGGAATGCGAGTCACTTTCACTCTAAGTGAGACCATCGCCCCCACCCCCTAAATTTGAGAGTGATAGCTTTAGCTAAAAGATACTCACGCTGAGTGAGTGTCGTTCTCACTCCTCTTCTCTATCTCTCTCCTCTCTCCTCTCTCTCTCTTTATTTTATTTTTTTTTCAGATAGAGGATGGTTAAGGAGAACGAATGTGAGAGTAGTGGGATGGAAGGAAAGGATTATGCAACGTTAACATGACAATGAGAAGATACACATGATCTTGTTAAAAGAGGATATATCCTCCTTATCTTTTCTTACAAAATCAACACAAATATCAAAATCAGGTAAGTAAAGGATGAATTAGGAAAATATGTCATTTTTTGTTATTAATATAAAAAAAACAAAAGAAAGAGAATGACAAAAAAAAAGACATACATATCTCTAATAATCTTATCTAATATTAGCGAATAAAAACATCTATCCGTTGTTATCCACCACAGCTTTTAGTTTTTCAAAATAGTAACACCTTATTTCACGAATTAAAACCCAACTAAAAAACAAGTGAGAAAATTATGAAAAACTATTTCTAAAAACATAAACTAGAAATTTTTTTTTTTTATTCTCTCATCTATAACCCCTAAGAACTACCCTAAAGCCTATTGTAATCATTCCCCTTAAAATAAAGATAATTAAAAGAAATTGTTAATATTTTGAGATGAATGACAATTGGTACCTAAAACACCACCAATCTAAGCACAAAATGAACTCATAAACATAACCCAGGAAGACTATATGTATCTAACAAATTTTTAAATATGAACTTCAATTAACAAGTTACTTTACCATTTCAGTATTTGACCCCAATTTTAAACAAAAATTTGTAATTAATCATTCACTCTAACAAACCATAACCCAAGTTTGGCTAATTTTATATATTGCTTTGTCTACCGGCACCGTAATTTACGAGAAATCCTGTTTCAGAAGATCTAAAATACTACCATAATTTGCTGCATCCAACAAGCTGCATATCAAAGCAGGTTAAGCTATTTTTGCACCAGAAAAGCAAGTCAAATCTACCTGAACTAGAGAACTCTGGTAAAAAAGAAACAAAACAAGTTTATAAATGTTACAAAACTCAACAAGGCAACTCCCATGATCCTTCTAGATTCCACATTGTTCAAATTGTTTTTTATATTAAGAAGATATCTTCTTCATGTTCCAGATTGCCCACCACCATCATCAACCACCACACTAGCTAAAAGCTAAATCATCCTAGGATGGCACTGCAACCACATTATCAAGTTAGAACACAGTTCTTATTTTTATTTTTATTTTTATTTTTAATTATACAAACTCTTAAACATAACAACCTTTCATTAATTATTTTGAAGAGTTGTTTTATTAAGTGATGGATAAATGACTTACTATAAGTTGAAGTATCAATCTGCTCAGGAAGCTCTTTAATATCAACCTCAAATCTCTCCTGAACCTACAATCACCATACATATTCAACAGAAGCCAAGAAGTCAAGAGATGATAGTATTTAAAGGTGGCAATTTCAGTGAACTTACATGAAAAATATAAGTTAATCTAGGTTTATATTGTTAAACTCAACTAGTCCAACGGAATACTTTTGAAAGATGACTGAAAAAACAGGCGAAATGCTTTACAAGCCGACTAAAAGTAATAATGTTTACGAACTTTTGGATTGCTGTACTCTCGAAAAACATTAATATAAAATCTACTTTATAAGCCATCATAATATGTTCTGGTTTCATTTGTACCAAATTTGGCGAAACACATGCTTAATGATGAAAATAATTTTGAAGATTTAGGACAAATAAAAGTTCCCTTGCATCAATCTAGTAAAAAACAAAGAATCTGTTTATAAACTAGAGCATTTCCGTTAAGTTACAAAACCAGGCATAATTTGATATTAAGATAAACAGGACATATAATGGCCTCAACATACATTATCCCCTATTATTTTAATAAATAGTCTCTGTAACCATGAATAATAATAAATTGTTTATTCAAGACTAAAAAAATGAACAAAAAAGAGATTGAGGTGGCTACAGACCTGGTTAAGAACATCTGAATCAGCAGCAGAAGACACAAATGTGATTGCAAGGCCTTTAGTTCCAAACCTTCCAGCTCTACCAACCTACCGAATTTCCAAAACAACCCTCAGTATTAATTTGACAAAAAAAAAGAGAATAATAAAAAATTGTAGCAAAACAGATGAACTGAAGAGAAAATTTACACGATGGAGATAGGTATCAGCAGAATCGGGCATATCATAGTTTATGACAATGTTTACTCGTTCAATATCGATACCCCTACCAACTAAATCTGTTGCCACCAAGATTCGCTTGTGCCCTTCCTTGAAGCCCTTGTAGCGTGTCAGCCTGCAAGCTCAGACCAATCAGACTAATACAATCTTTTATACACCTATGTCCACGACATAACTTGAACCCTCAAGCTCATAGAGAAAGGAACAACAAAAGAATATAACCCAAATGCAAGCATAACTTAAGTAATACAAACCTTTCTTCCTGGGACATGCCAGAGTGAATGCAGATCGAGGGAAAATTACACTCCACAAGCAATTTGTTCAGCTCAGCTGCTCTGCTTACACTTTTGACAAATATCACAACCTGATTGAAATCTAACGCATCGAGTAGATCATTCAGCTTACGGTTCTTCTCCAGCTCACTCAATTTGATGTAGTGCTGCAATTAATAACCGTCAGAAATATCCAGCATCAAAGTACTGAAATTTTGTAAGAATATCCCCAAAATTAGTTCAGCTTACATACCAATTCCAGCAAAAGAGCTTGCCGAAGATTTATATGATAATAAATACCACCAAAATTCGAATATTTCGTCACTTCCATAGTCATAAAAATGGAATAAAAACCAAAGATTCTAATCATATATGTTATACAAATATATTTGGAGCTAACTCTTTTGTATAATTCATTGCCTTTTTCATTTTTATAGCTTTAGATGTTATAACATTAGAGTTATTTTTTCATCTCATGAAATTCCTGCAAATGTTTTTGCCAGAATCGATATAAAAAATTAATTTCATACTTGGGGGCCTCTAGAATAACTTTGGTAGATGAATGGACTTGATGAAAACACTTCCAATACTTGGGTGACATAGGTATACATTACCCTTTTTTTTTTTTAAAAGGTATTAACTGTTAAAAAGCTACTAAAAGTACAAGTTGGTTCTTACCTGTACAAGACCATGTAGGGTCAACTTGGCTTCATCATCCACATAAATTTCCATTGGCTGAAAGGAACAAATATCATAGTAAAGCATATTAGCAGCCTTCAGAAGCTAACGAAATGAATGATGGATGAACATCCTCCGATTCATGATTCTGGTCCATCTGATTGGTCGTCACCTTTGCAGACGCTTTCAAATCAGACCAACCAAGCATATGTTGGTACCCGATCATTCATAGGTGAATTTAATATAATAGTAAAAAAACAAAAGAAAAATCCTATAGTAGACCACCACTAGTGACGCAAAAGACTTTGTGAGCTAGGAAATACAAGATAGCACGAGTAAGGAAAGAAATCTTGTGTGTTCCCCTTTTCCCCTCATTTAAAAGGTGGTGTAATTCCATAATGAAAACGTTGACTTCAAAATTCAAGTAGAGCTGGCCATGGGACATTACATCTTGCATGAACTTTTTGCAGACGGGACGAATCTCCTTGCTAAGTGTAGCCGAAAACATCATTACTTGTTTATCATGAGGCGTCATCTTGAAAATTTCTTGCACATCCCTCCTCATGTCTACAACACATAATAAAGACAATAAATCAATTGGAAAACAAACTCTCAAATCCACAATGCAATAACCTCAAAGCATACCAAGTGACTCAAGCATCTTGTCACACTCATCTAGTATAAAATGCCTCACACTCTTCAATGCAAGATCTTTGTCCCTGGCAAGTGCAAGAATCCTTCCAGGTGTGCCAACAACAATATGAGGGCATTCGTTCTTTAAAAGCTCTTTGTGAATTTTGATGTTAACACCACCATAAAAGACCGCAACCTTGATATCAGTTAAATATGTGCTGAATCTTTCAAACTCATGACAGATCTGTAAGGTAAACAATTGAATATGTAAATAAAAGGCAAGAAACTGAAATAATTCAAAAGATGCTATCAAGTGTGAAGATATGCAATGTACGTGCCTGGTAAGCCAATTCTCTTGTGTGACACAAAACAAGGGCAGCGACTTGACCAGCAACAGGCTCGATTTGCTGCAGTGTTGACAGGACAAAGACGGCTGTTTTTCCCATACCAGACTTTGCTTGGCAAATGACATCCATTCCTAGGATAGCTTGAGGAATGCACTCGTGTTGCACTGATGAAGAACCAAAGAAATTGGAGCTAAACAATCCTCAATTTTAATAAAAAATTAGCAAATTCTGAGCACCTCTCCATATGACATGGGTAATAGTTGTTATTTACCTGCAATAAGAGAGTAAAGGTTATTAAGAGGACATGCTAACATGCAACTAGTAAGACACTAAGACTAACATTCTACAAAGATAATGACAGAGGGCCGAGGTCAGGAAATTTGTTGGATAATTTCCATCAAAGTTTCCTCCCAAATGTTGAAAGATTTGGAAGAGAAGTATTAGCCTTTTGTTAACGAGGGAATTATCTCGATCTAAACAAACATGTTTTACATAAAAAGGATATCATAGCAAAATTGACAGCACTCCTTTCGACTTTTCCAACTCGGAAAAACAAAAGACTCTTGTTTTTCTCTCTCAAACTTGAGAATATAAAGAAACATTATTTTCCTTTTTCGTTGCTTTTCTTTCTTTAACCAAACTTAGGAGCTCAATGTCAAAGTTCCAATATTTCAGTTTTTAAAGTAGCTAGCTAACTAATCATGATGAAACCATTTTCACACACTCACAAGTATATGCATGTATGCGTATACATATACCTCCGTATATATATCTCTCTACGTTTATATACATAGTAATGTGTATATATGTACACACATGATATATACACAGACACACGTATACATATATATTACACATAAAATTTACATATACGTTTATGCTGAAACATAAATGAAAAATAATAGAAAAGAGAAGGCAAAATGTGGAGGGTGTCTATCAGTTTCAAGCAAATGTTCACCAATTTTCTAAAAATCGATTAACACCAGCCTAAAACCTGATCCACACCTATGTATCTATGTAAGTATGTACGTATGTGTGTGTATATACACATATACATATCAACCTATGTCTATATATATGTAAATATATACATATAAACATACGTATACATGTATAAATAAGTGTGTGCATACATATATATGTATACACACGCATACATACACATTTATATACACACATACATACATATATACACGCATGATTTCTAAAAAACTCGGCATGTCCAGGCAGAGACATCGATGTGTATATACACATATATGTGTACGCACAGACATACATATAGAAACACACAAATGCACACACACATGTATATACAACAATAATTTCTGAAATATACAGTATATCCCAAGCAGAAACATCAACGGATAAAGCAGGTGGTTTCATGTTTAAAAAAAAGTACAAGTATAAAAATATCTTGTAGTGCAGTCTCATAGAGCATTTACAAAATAAAAAAGAATCAAAAGTCTATATGTAAATTCTCTTCTAAATGGTAAGACAAAATCTTGCCTTCAGATGGATGTTCAAATCCCGAATCCACAATAGCACGAAGTAGCTCTGGCTTCAAAAGAAAATCTCTGAACCCGGAACTGTGAATTCCTACGTAGCCCCTGCATTAAAAAAATTTAGAAGAAATAAATCAGCAAATGCAAAAAACTTTTCAATTTTTCATACATCAAGGCCATAAACAGTAAGGCTGCAGTCATGAACATAAACTATACTATTAATAGATGCAAAAACACCGTATAACATGCAAGTTAAGGCCCTGAATAAAGTTAAATAAACTGAATATAACATAATTAAGATCAAGTCCAGTATTTTTCCTTTTGGAGAATGGCAGGGGGTTTCGAACTAGGGCTCTATCCTATTACCTACGCAATAGTGGAAGCTTATCTGAATTTCATTACCCTGTTCCTTGCCATCTCAAAATTTCCCAATGCAACATTAGTCACTTGTATAAAAAAAATATATCCACATCTACCAACATGGTTTTGTAACATCCTTTGTGCTATGTACTTAAAAACCAATATACACCATATGACTGGTCAAAACTCTAAAAAAGTAAGCTTGTCAGCCTAATAGCGACTGAATACAAAAAAAATTGCTAACAAAAACATGCACACACCTGCGAGAACCAATTTTGGCACTTGATTGAAATAAATCAATGGCTAATAATGTTAATTGTTCACTAATCTATATTACTATATTATGCATACAACACTCTCTCTCCTTAAAAAAGTAAGAGTTCTTAATTATTCAATCAAAACTAAATCTCCACCCTTAATTTTATTTACATTAATCTCATCCATCAATTCATTAAAACTTTCATCTCCTTTATCCTTTAACAAATAAATGTCTTGATTATATTTATTTTTCTCTAAAATCATATAATTCAATTTTTTTAAAATAGTACTTATGATCTTCAAGTTCAACAAATAATATTAGTAGATGTGTACCGTTTCATATTGCTTTTAAGTAAAAGTGTAAAACAATATTACCACACTATTAAATAAAAACTTTCATAAAATATAAATTTGATGAATAATACGACTTAAATTATTTTAAATTTATTGTAACATTCGGACTTTATTTACAAGCATCGTTGTCTCCTCCGTCCTTATCACCACAAGTATTCACTATCATCATTCTTTGATCGTCGCCGCCGCATTGCGCGGGTACCCCACTAGTGACTCATTAATGAGGTTATTTTTAAAAAATCAAGTCTCAATCGATCTACCCGACGCAATTCAGGGTTGGATAAATATATAAATGACCAAATTACCCCTATTAATAAGTCGTTAACAATGGTTACAAATGGTTCTCGTGATTCTCGCAATAACGATAGTTCTCAAATGAACTTCCCTCTATACACACATATGTACATGTGTCGGCATGTATATATATATGAATATACTTAACTAGATATAAATGTATTGCCACCACTTCTGTATGTTAATCAAAATTGTATTTGACTTTCTTTCACCACAACAACACCTATAGTCCAACGGTAATCTTGTACTAATCAAAAACATATACTGTAGTCAAGTAAATATCCTTTTTAATTTAACTAGACAGACCCATTCTATAAATAATCCTCTAACACAATGTTTTAAAGTTTCTGCCTTCCCCGCATCCATAAACAATGGTAATCCTTTTTTATCAAAAAAAATCTAAACAATGCAACAAAATATATCAAAGAAACGGTACAAGCCCAAAAATTCTAGCAACCCAATCACTAATGGGGCCTTCGAGAACTCGAACTACATGACCAAAAGTTAAAATTGGAGAAAAATAAGTCTAAAACTTCTAAATTATACAAGAAAAAAAATCCAAGTCCTGAAATCAATATAACAGATCAACGACAGAACTGTATAGATTAATCATATAACAGATCAACGACTTATTAGATACAGTTAATTCGGACTTCATGAAAAACCAAATACACATGGTAAAGGATTTTACTTTTTAACGGCTTCGCCGTTGACTTTAACACCAGCGGAATCAGGGGCCTTCTCATCTTCTTCCTCGTAGTCGAGCAGCTCTTCCTCGTAAGCATCGTTATCCTTTATCTCTGTTTCGCCCATTTCTATTTGAATTTCAAACAGATCGAAAGGATTCGAAAATTAGGGTTTCACAATTCGAGCAATCCAAATCGGATACATATACATACGTAGAACAAAAAATATATATATTTTGAAGTAGTAAGGTCGTTCTGACCTTGGATCTGTGATGAAGTTAGGGTTTAGGGTTTGTAGCGTCTGCAGAGAAAAACGTTAGCAAACTTCGGAGATATGGAATGAGGGCGCTAGGGCGACCTTTTTGATAGATGGGGAGATAGGGTTTGTCAAGTGGATGTGGATGACGAAAGTTTTCAATTTGACCCCTCCAACATTATGATTATAACAAACTCACATGTAACATGTAAATATTTTTCATTTTGATCAATATATATATAATTATATTATAGAAAAAGTTAGGATGATCATCAGCGCTTTCTACGAATTAAATATGTTAAAACTTTTTACGATACAATTTTTAAAGCAAATTGATTTGAATATATTTAACTAGTAAGAACTTGAAAAAAAATGAATTAAATAATTATAATAAATAAAAGAAATATAAAAACAGTTATAATTCATAAATTTGATAAAACTTCTTTGTATATAACATTGGATGTGTTATTACTAATGGGGTGTTTGTTTCATAGTATTTGGTGGGATTTGAAGGGATTTGCATTTCAAATCCCACCAAATACCATGTTTGGTTGGCAAAGTAAGGAAGCATTTCAAATCCATGGATTT